>JAHZNG010004765.1:0-19687 GCA_027744375.1 Orchesellides sinensis
GCCTCACCCCTAACACTTTTTTCATTTATCACCCACAACTTTATTTGTTAACCCCTCCTATAAGTCCGTTATTTAAACCTTGCAATGTGCATTTAAAGCGTTCTTTTCAACTACTGACATACATACATATTTTAAAACTCCCTTCCCTTAACATACCTCATCATGCATTTATTAATAGAGGTATACTATCCTCAAACCAAAACATTAATTAATATTTTTTAAACAAAGTCAACACCCTTCAAAAGCAAGTTACTTCAAAAAAAACTAATAACCCTCCAACTGTTTACCTAAAAATATGTTCAAAAACATTAATAAAGCAAATCAAGTTAAATTTTTATTGTTCATCATTTTCCCTCCATTATTCCCTCCAACAAACACAACAACAAAAAATTAATGATAATTAGAAAGTTCAATTAACTTATCCAACCCATTCATGCTATTATATTTCTTGTGATAATGTTTAATGTTTTTTAAGGACGAAACCCAACCGTCACTACAAAAGTCACATGCATTGTTGTGGCAGTACGGACGTGGCGTATAAACTTTTGTATGTCATTTTTACACCATTGAGAAGGTAGGCATTATCCTGATTTGTACATACCCCCTCTGTTTTTGTGTGTGAATTTATCATTAATATTAAACCACCTAATATTCCCTGTCATGTTCACACAGAAAGAAAGAGAGAGAGAGATACATATAGACAGAGGGTAGGCTACGTATCGTTGTAGAACGATTGTAGGTATAAACGGTTGTTGCTGATAGCGTACGTTACTAAATTTATTTACAATGAAGCAAAGCACAATGCTATGCGTTTTTTAGGGCCCAAAATTGACAGTGAACTGCTTTATGCAGGTACGCAAGAAGACCAAACACCCGCAGGCATTCATTGTATTACTATTATTGCTGTGACTAGACGTGCTCATATTTTAGCTCCCGTTAAAGCAAACAACATATAATCGTGTGCTTACGTGACACAATTTCTTTTCGTAGCGAATAATTAATCAATAATAGTTTTGAACATAAAACCGCAGTTTGGTTATTAATTGCGTAGCTTATTCGAGCACACCTACTACAAAAATTGTATCTGTAAAGCACTTTAAAATCTTTTGTTTTTACCTTTAATAAACATAATGGTGAGTAATATTTTTCATATACTATTATGACTTATCTTTATACATTCATATCTCAAGTGAAATAACATACGAATATTGCTTACAGTGATTTGTTTAGTAGTCAAATTAACAAAAGCACAAAATTTGATGTGTATTTCTTGCAGGCAGCACAGAAAAAACCAGTTCGCCGTACGTTTTTGGATGTCTGCAGCAGCTCTCCAGTTCACCAGTGGTCAGATTCAATGAAGTGCAGCAATTTCAAATCAATGCTTGAAGGGTTTGACAAAATTGTAGTTTCTCGCCTCTGTAAACGACTTTTAGAAGATGGACCAAACGTAACCGAACATTATAAAATGTTTCATTCTTTTCCATCATCATCAGCATCACCGTGGGCATTCTCCACCTCGTTAAAAGACCACCCCGACAACGGTTATGAAGGCCATGATGATTTGACGCCAATATATCCCAGGTGAGTCTAAATTTATATTTTGCAAAGGAGACTGTGCCAAAAAAACCATTGAAACAACTTCTTATTTTTGATTGACTAGCTTTTATATTTATACATATTTATTTCAATCTTTCCAGGCAACACCAAGAAAACCTTTTCCCTAGTCCACCACATGGAACTCAAACCTGGAGCTGGAGCCAATCAATATTCAGCCCTTTAGAAAAAGGATCACTCATGGCCATTTTACCTATATAATACTAATACTTTATTATATACTTTGTAAAATTCATCAGCACGACATGAGAACGTTGATGCCCTGCATTGCTTAATTTGATGAACGAGCGTGTTTACATGAAATATATTATAATTAAATTTTTAAACAGATTCATAATTTAATAAATATCTAACATTTTTTGGATTTAAAACCTATGTTTGAGCCCATTTACACATATAACTTACTAACCCAAATTTCATAATATTATTTTTGTTAATAAATTGGTCAGGATAATAACATTTGATAACAAATCTTGATGAGTTTGATACCCCATCTAACCTATTTTGGTAATTAACCACAACATTTTGCAGTTACGCAGCGACGACTTCGAAAATTGCTTAACGGCATTACATGAGCAGTTGTTTAGCTACAGTCAAGTGTGATACATATATTTACTAAGCAATTAACCGCTGCGTGTTATGATGTGTCGTATGATAACCTCTGAAACTGCAGAAACTTTTTTCCATTAATGCAAAGTCAGAGGTCAATCAAAAATGTTTGATTTTTATTAATATTTTTAATAAATTTTTATGACTGTTTTAAAAGGATGTTTGGGAATGTTATTTTGGAAAAAGCGGTTGGAGGAAATTTTTATTATCATTTTAAAGGTATTTTTGGGAGTGGTTATTTGGAGGAAAAAGTTGGAGAATTTTTATTATTATTGTAAAAGGATTATTGAGGGTGGTATTTTGGAGGAAACGGTTGCAGGCAATTTTTATCATTAGTTTTAAAGGAATTTTTGGGACTGGTGTTTTGGAGGAAACGGTTAGAGGAATTTTTATTACTATTTTAAAAGGATTTTTGAGGGTGGTATTTTGGAGGAAATTTTTATTATTATTTTAAAAGGATTTGAGGGGGTGGTATTTTGGAGGGAACGGTTGGAGGAAATTGTATTAATATTTTAAAGCATTTTTGGGGTTGGTAGTTTGAAAAAAACGGTTGGGGGCAATTTTAAACGTTATATAAATGGGAATTTGGGGAGCGTTGTTATGAAGGAAACGGTTTGAAAATTTTTTAAATGTTATTTAAATGGGATTTTTGGGATTATTAATATGGAGGAAACGGTTTGAAAATTTTTAAATGTTATTTAAATGGGATTTTTGGGATTATTAATATGGAGGAAACGGTTGAAGAAAATTTTAATTATTACTTTAATACGATTTTGGGGGTAGTATAATAAAGTAAAGGGTTGAGGAAATTTTTTTATTATTATTATTAATTTGAAGAGGTTTTGGAGGTGGTGTTTGGAGAAAACGGTTATAAAATCTTTATTGTTATTAAAATGGGATTTTTGCGAGTACTTTTTTGGAGCAAACGGTTGGAGGATGTTTTATTACTATTTAAAAGGGATTGTTTGGGATAATATTGTATAGGAAATGTTAATTATTATTTTAAAAGGGTTTTTGGGGGTGGTACTTTGAATGAAAGGGTTGGAGGAAATTTTTATATTCAATTTGATGGGATTGTTGGGAGTGATATTTTGGAGGGAATGGTTGGATGAATTTTTTTTAAATTGTAAAGGGATTGTTGGGAGTGGTATATTGGAGAAAACGGTTGGAGGATGTTTTTTTATATTTTAAAGAAATGTTTCGCAGTAGTATTTTAGTGAAACGGTGGAAGGAAATTAATAATGTTATTTTATTGTAATTTTAGGGGTTATTTTTATGGAGGAAACGGTTGGAAGAAATTTTTATTATTAATTTAAAGGGATTGTTCGAAGTAATATTCTGCAATAAACGGTTGGATGAATTTTTTATATATATTTTAAAGGGATGTTTCGGAGTTTTATTTTGGACAAAACGGTTGGAGAAAACTTTGGTCGAAAACGGTGGCTAATAAAGGTAATTTGGTTCTGGCATACGTGTACAACTATCTGTATAACGATACGTACAAACTGTTTTCTGATCTACTAGAATCCTAACACAAATCTGTTGTGTTAAAAAGCCGCATACGTTTGGAATATGCTATATAATTTCCCATTATATATTTTTTGCGTTTTTTGTAGTATCTCTCCTGTTATATTACAAACATTTCAAATTTAGATTTTTTGTGCCTAAAAGGTGTATTTGCTCATTAAACACAGCTACGGGAAGTCTCAGGCGATTTTATAAAAAAACAAAGATTTTTTCTTAACAAAAAGTTGTCACTAGCCTTGGGATTTAACGGGTTAAGTGTTATCATCCCCACAATTACAACCCCTTCCAAAGTTTTCAAGAACAGCTTTCTTCGATATCTGAACTAAAAATTTACTACCCACGTTTTACGTCTTATACCATGCCTTAAAAGTTACCCCATTTGCCCCTGCTTTCTTTCAAATCGAACTTCTCCCTTGTTTTTAAGTAAAAGTTTCATAATCAAAATGCGACACAAAGTATTATAATATTGATTACATTCAATTGTTTGATTGATTGATTATTTATTTATTTGTTACTTAATTCAGTATTTGATTACTACAAGTTTATTTATTTATATAATACACAATATTAACATTTATTTGAATGCAAGAATAATTTACATGTAACATTTTGAAAATAAATCCAGGTAAACAGCACGTGTGTTTTAACAAATTGTATCAAACTAATCGTCTGCGTTTGCGGCTTTGTTTCGTCGGTGAAACTAAACAATAATTGTTTGATCGTTTGCCTCTCCTACAATATATATAAAAAATCATGTGTGTTTAATCAGGTACTTTGAATAAGCGCATGTTTTATATGGAAAATTAAAACAAAGCAAAAATCTTACCAACAATACCAATCAACTGTATGGAATGAATCCACTACAGGCTGATCTTCCTCCTCCTCCTCTTTCTCTTCCCCTCCATCCTCCGCATTTGCATTTGGCTCCTCCTGCTTCTCTCCATCCTCCTTATTTGTCCCTTCCACCATCCGCTCCCAATCCTTCTCATCATCCTTCCCATTTTTCTCATTAGCGGTTTCCTTCTCCTCCTCCTCAGAAAACGAAAGTCTGTGTCTTCTATGAGTCCGCTCCATGTGGTCTGCCAAATCAGGACGGTCGATATCCATCCGTTCGACACATGGAGCAACTGCCCATTGTGTCAAGTCTGTCGAAGATTGTCACACCGTATTCGGACTCAGGCGTTACCCCAGGTTGATTGGCTTGGCTTGTGTTGTAGTGTTGTTTCTGGCATTCCCTTCCACTTGGAATAGACTGAAACGGTTCTGGTGTTGTAAATTTTGGAGTTTGCTGCCAAATATCAAAATGCAATTCAAGTATACTTTTTAAAAATGCAAAATATTGTATTACGCAAAGATTTTTTCATAAAAACCAATTAAGCTTTACGTCATATTTTATAAATATATTAAAAACATCATTTGTTAGTTCAATACCTGTGTATCAATATAGTTTGCATTTTGTTGCAGCTGACGGCGCCTCATTTCATGGATTTCCTGTACGTCTAAGTCTACGGCTTCAGGGGAATATGTTACATAAAGAGTTTGGATTTCTCTCTTGATATTTGCCAAAATTCTTTGTTTTTCGCCAGGGCTGGGTGTTTAGTACAACCATTTGTTAATAATTACCCTATATTGTACGTTTGAAAGTTAAGGGTCGTAGGACGAATGGGGTTTGTTGAAAGGTTATCCTGTAGATCAGAAAATATTATAGCTCTAAAATGTGTTTTTTATTAAACTGTTTTTTACATACTAAATTTGTTTCAAAGTTATTGTCATGAGAGAAATGCATAAATCCAAAAGAATCGTACCTCAGAGAAATGTTTTGACTCGCTGTTTTCAAAGTTATCAAAATTATTGTTGAAAACCTCTGTAGCATCAGCAGAAGCTAAGTCTTCCAAAATATCATTTATTTCTGAAAGGGAAAGACCGCACGCATCAATGGAAGTAGGCGAGAAAATACTTCCCAATCCGAATCCTCTTCATTCTCCACCTGAAACTGTTAGATAGATCGTTTTTTAAGGAAAGATTGAAACGGACTGGACATCGTTTATTGCTTGTAAATGGGTTTTATACAGAATGACATAAATGGAAGCTACATCGTTGAAACAATGTAGCTGTACAAACAGTGTTACTAAAACAATGTAACCTACCACATGTATACTACCACATGCATACTACCACATGCATACTACCATATCCATACTACCACATTGAAACTACCATAAATGCATACATAGAAAATACAGGAAATGGTTTATGGCTCATGTGAGCTTCTGGAGAATAACACCTGTGTAGAGGGTCGAATACGGAGAAACAATAAAAATTTTAAGTTTGCCTATTTTATCTAACAGAAACGAACGAAATGCATTTATATACTTATAAATTTTATAAAATACATTTTTTTTGGCCAGCAATTTTCAAGCACTGCTTGTTGTGGTTATTTAGTGGTTTTTATGTAAGAAATGCATATATGAAGAAAAAATCTTACCTCAGAGTTATTTTCTGACTCGCTGCTTTCAGAGTTGCAAAAATTATTATTAAAAACCTCCTTAGCATCAGCAGAAGCTACGTCTTCCAAAAGAACCTCTATTTCTGAAAGGGAAAGTTCGCACGCAGCATTTAAGGATGTAGGCGAAAAAATACTTTCCAACTCCAAATCCTCCTCGTTATCTTCCTGAAAAGAAAAAAAGTATTTTGTGGGTGTCCATTGCCAAAAATTCATAATTTTACAAAATATATTTAAACAGGTAAGTTTCAAGCACTGCTTGTTATGGTTTTTGAAACTAAATGTTTTTTCATGTGTGTTTAAATGTACTAGTAGCACAAAAACCAGCATGCTGCCTTCAATTACAAGAAATAAATGCGGAAACTTCCTAGATAGTTAAATTTTATGAAACGCTTCTTCTCCATAAAGATTTTTATGACATTCTATGCTTCTTGCACCTCAATTTTATGAAACGCTCCCTCTCTATTACGATTTGTATGACACTCTCCACTTTTTCAATTAAATTAAATTAATTCAATTTAGTCATATCCCTTCACCACGATTTCACGAATCCAAACCTGACCTTTCACCTCAATTGATATAAAACTCTTCCTTTTCACACTTCCATTAGTATAAAACTCTTCTCCTTGCTTCAAGATTCTACGAATCACTTCATTTCCCCTTCAAAATTCTATGAAATACTTCTCTTTCTGTCTAGACTGTATGAAATACTTCCCATCTATTCCAGATTCTTGGAAAAACTTCCCTTCTACTTTATAATCCTGGTGTCCTAAACTATCATCCAATCCATGTTTTTAAAGCTCAAAAATTGTTGTTAAATTGTATACACAAATATTAACTGCCGTCAGGAACAGTTAACTGTGTACACGATAAATTAACGGTGTAAATGTTAAGTTAACTTCGTCAACGGTAGGTTAATTTGAATGATGATGATGGTAAAGGGCTTGGAAGTTCATGTTTAATTTGTTCCAGGATTCTTTGCATGGTTCCTGGAGAGTGACCTGGAGGAGAGGGGTCCGGATTTGTAACGCAAAGAACAGTAGCAGTAATAGTGGTACTAGTAGTAGTAGAAAGATTAATATAGCTCAGTCGAGCTTGTCGTAGGGTGGGTTTATATTCCATCTTTATAAAAAAGAAATATAAAAAAGCCTCATTAAATATCCGTGTTGTGAATTCTGAATACATACTAATACATTATATACGTTATGTAATGAATTGCAGCATCCTTTAAAATGTGACAATGGAATATTTAAAAGGCCCATAAGGTAATGAGGGTAGCCGTAAGACGACCCGTAAAAACCTATCTTTGCTACATGCAAAATATAAAGCTAACCAGAGCCGCGAGGCAGTTTACAGTAAGATAAAGCATGTACACAAATAATTATGCAACATATAAAAATTTACCACGTGTCCACTAAAACACCGCCGTTTATTAATTATTTGCCGCTTGTACATTAAATTATTTTCGTAAAGATGAAATTACCCCCATATACACTAAATGTTTGGGTGCAAATTAGGGATCCCCGGTGGACGGTAAATTTAGAGCGTGCAAATTAGGGATCCCCCGTACACGGTTGCTTTAGGGCGTGCAAATTAGGGATACCTCGTACACGGTAAATTTATAGCGTGAAAATTAGGGATCCCCCGTACACGGTTACTTTTGGCCGTGCAAACAAGGGATGTCCCGTACACGGTAAATTTAGGGCGTGGAAACTGGGGATCCCCCGTACACAATAAATTTAGAGCGTACAAATAAGGGATCCCCCCTACAAGGTAAATTTAGGGCGTGCAAAGTAAGGAACCCCCGTACAAAAAAACTTAAGGCGAGCTAAGTAAATATTTCTTGCAGAGTTAATTTAACGCTTACGAGAATAGAACTCACGCCAAGGGTAAATTTAACGCGTGGACCTCGAACTATTGACCTTTTGCACAATAGTTTACATCTCAAAACACCCCCTTTTATCGTTGATATGTGGGATAGAAATCTGGTTACTCACATACGGCGTTAATGTACCGCGTGCTTATTAAATGAACCCTGTGTATACTATACCAATAGTAATTTTAACGTATGCACATTAACTGGACGCTGTGCATAATAATTTTAACGCGTTCAAATTAATTACCAAATTTATTCATTATTGCAGAGTAATCTCTTCTGTTCGTAATAAATGAAACCGTTTTTACTTATATTTGATGTAACTTATAATAAAAACTAACACAAGCCCTGGTTTTGTTATTCAACAGAAGAAAACGTTTAAATGCAATGGAACTTAGCATTGCTATTTACCATGTTACGTAGTAAGGCAATTTACCATGTGACATAGTAAGGCAATTTATCATGGGGCTTAGCATGGCAATTTAACATCGGACTAAGCATTGAAAATAAGATGAGACATAGCACTGAAATTAACATGGGACTTAGCATTGGATTTAACATGGGACTTAGCATTGGATTTAACATTGGACTTAGCATTAGATTTAACATGGGATTTAGCATTAGATATAACATGGGACTTAGCATTAGATTTAGCATTGGATTTTTCAACGAAACTATTATTTATTTTAACATGAGACTTAGCATTGGATTTAAACATGGAACTTAGCAGGGGATGTTAACATGGAACTTAGCAGGGGATTTAACATGGAACTTCGCATGGAATTTAAGATGGAACTTAGCAGGGGATTTAACATGGAACTTCGCATGGAATTTAAGATGGAACTTAGCAGGGGAATTTAACATGGGTCACAAATTTGTCCGCCGTAACATGGAACTTAGCATTCGCACTTAGCATCAGGTAAACTATAGATTAGTATTATAATTAACAATTACAAAAAACTGTGGAATTTGCATTTGACCTGTGCAGTTTTTGTTGAGCGATTTTTTACATTCATAATATATATATATAACGATTTCCTTATGTTTGTTGCGATTATGCCATTATGAAAACGATTTAATAAATATTGTGAATAATTGAAGATGCCAGCCGCAGCTTTCCAAACTTATTTCGTTACCATGTACAACAACTGACAGCTCCCTTATTCGGCTAGCATCTACAATTGTACAGGAAATTTTTTTTAGCAGTTTCCACTTGACCCCGTTACACTGCCAAGCCCAAAGCTTTTGTTTGTTAATTTTAGAGGGCAACACGCGATGCCGTGACATGTTGACTATCCTTGATTTGTTGACGCCAGTATCATGTTAACAATAACTTAAAACCTTAGTTTTTTTGCTACGTAAAGATAAATTAACCTTTACCTAGCGGTTTTGAAATTGGCATAAAATCTCTGAATGAGAATTTAAAAAATTATTTGGTCCGCACCTATTTGACTTGTTGGCGTACATCAAAATTGTGGAAAGATACATATGAATCTATAAAATGACTTTACTTTTGTGGATATTTACCGTATTTAACGACGGTAGTCCCATGAAGACACGTGCTAAAACGAAAGTAATACGCACAAGTCTCTAGTTAAGCAGTTACTTAAAAAACTGACATTTAACAACTGTATAATTTTGAAGCGAAATCCCAAATGTGACATATTAAATAAAGACAAGAAGATTATGCTCAAATAAATGCGTTTATGGTTAAATGGTTGAATTTTGGAACTCCATTTGCAAACACTATTAGATCACTGTTGTTTTAACTTGATATTTATGTCAAGTGTGGTATGCGTGGAGATATTATTCCGATTTTTAAATGCAGCATACCAAAAGGACGAAAACGTTGTTGCTAAAGTAATGGTGGTACTTGTAAGGCAATACATAAATAACTGTGTATGTTATCTGCAAAAAAACCTAATTAATCAATATTTTAAATTCTTTGTTATGTTAGGTGTGGTGTATCTGCACTAAATTAAAAGTAGCGATAATCTAAATTATGACAAAAAAACTTATTTTTAATACCGAAATGGCGGTAGTCTTCAGATAATACCTACAAAAACTGGTTGATTATACATGAAAAGATTACTATTTTTAAAACTGCTGCTGTTAAGGTGGCCTGTGACGTTTTTGGTGAGCGATTGTAATATCTGGCATATCAAAATGACTGACAATAAGATTAGGCTCGTTTAAAAGATACTGCTACTACTACAACTACCATAAATTAATTAATGTTAAACGTACATGATATCATGATTAAGCAGCACTTGCTTTTTAATTGGTTTGGTCACATTGTGCACCATAGTTATTTTTACAGTATTTTATATTGCAACACGTCCTTCCGACACGACGACCATGCTTGAAGAAATGACGCTACGCCCATGGAATGTCACATCTTATAGTAATATTTATCGCAGTTTAAAATTTTAATTTGCCATATTAATGAGATAAAGCTTTTCAGTCCAACCAAACATGCTTCGTAAATACTCTTCGAAGAAGTTAATGTACGTACTACCCGAAAATACCTAATTATGCATCTAAAATTAGTACCTAAGTACCTACATAACACACCGGTGAGGGAACACGTGTATACCAACTGGATAACTGTAAAGTGTCGTACATCATAATTATAGTTATAAGAAATTTGTACCCAATTTATTGACGCCCTATTTGATATTCCAAGTCTATTTTAAAATTCTAACCAAGTCATTATTAGTCTGTCATAATACAACCATACTGTGTGCGAAAAAAATGGGCATCTAGGTTTTAAAAAATTGTTTTTACATTATTACCAATTTCATCGGTACCAGATGATGTCCAAAGGCAAGATAATGAGAAACAATAATAGAAGCAGGACTGCACAAGAACTCACTTAAGTTGAATTGACGAATCTTGTATAGTATTTAAAAATTAGTACTAATAATGTTTTCCTAAAACAATTTTCTTGAAATAATAAAAGTTTTTTTGTAGCACTTGAATTTTTCGCCAAAACACCACTAGATTAATATGGCAAGATAATCTATATATGGTAATATATGGCAGTTTATACTTGGTCTAGTTTGTAATAAAAAATCACTCAGCAGAAAAAGTAAAACAAAGTTCTTCCGTCTCTGGTTACAAACTTGAAGTGAATGGTCTTGGATCACAGGTAAGTTAGCGTTAGTTATGCATACCTGTGTACGCACAGTAAATCGGTTAGTTAAACGGGCACGGCTAGAACAACTTAACTGAGCAAAGCGAGTCACGTAGTCCACTCTAGTCATGCTATATATACTGTAATCCCTTAATAAAAACTTATGCTGCATAAAAAGTGCTATTACTGTATATGAATATTTTTCCACAAGGGAGTACGTAACAAATTTGGGTTTTTTCCACGTATTTATATATATTTACTGCAGACTCACATATATATATCCAAAAAACACACTCACACACACGAACATAATATGTATATATATTTGTGTGTGTTTATTATTATTACGTGCGTTTATATGTTTAAAGTATATAGACGTTGGTTAAGCTAAACGAATTATTATTACACATACTTTTCCAAGAACGCGTGGGCATTAAAAATACAAGCAGAAGGAACAATTCCATTTTTTCGGATATAATAATAAGCGACATGATTTATATGAAAACATTTGCATCTCTATTCAATATTATTTATGCGCGATTAAAAATATAAATATCCGTATAACGAGTTAATCAGTTAATCAATAATGGTTCTAAATTTTAAATGATAAACAACTATAGACTCAAGCGCTATGTGTACATATGTTACGTAAGTAGGATTCCAAATTTTTATTTGTTTTGAATTTTATGATAAATTAGTCAGAATTACGTAAATTTTTTGAAAATCCAACACAATATTAAGAGTGAAACTGCTTTGTGGATCATTGTTATACCCCACATAAAGAAATTGGCTAAAAAACAAAGTTTGCTAACGATTAGCAGTGACCACTAAGATTTAAATCGTAAATTCGAAAAACTAACTTTTAAACATTACATAATTCGGTTATGAAGCCACATAGAAGTGCAGCACATCAAAGCGATACGGTTTAAAAAAACGTATTCCCAATATACCCTATATTAAAGCATGCCACATTTTACCGAACACCCACTGAAGAAAAACCATTTGAATCCAATATTTGCATAAAAGCAGTTAAGTTCAAAACACACACTAACTTGAACAAAGGAGAAAAACAATTTCTATTTAATATTTGCATACATAAATTGCACACTGCTGGCATACTAGATTTGAAATACGTAACACACGCAGTGTGCATGCACTCAGTACATATTAGTGCCGATGCTACGACACGTGACCTTTTTTTCTGTTACTGCTGTGGGCTAAATGCTGCAGTATTTTAGTTACAAGTTGTAGGTTTTTTGGGACGGACAAATAATCATATGCGTTTGCACACAGAGGAAAAGCCACACAAGTGATACATTTGAAAAAAGGGTTTTGCTGCTTTGTTGAGTAATTTTATTGCTTTTTAAACAAACTAACCAGCATCCATTTGCTTGTTCAATCCATTAATACGCATGGAAATTTATTAAAAATAAAAAACATCGTGTCGTCAAAATATTTCAGCGTTAACACGGATGCATAATATACGAAAGAAATGTAAATGTTTGTTTGTTTGTTGTTTAAACATGGAGAAGATACTCATTAGGATGATGGCGTACTCTATTTGAACAAGTTTGCTCGATGATGATGATGAAGTTTATTCGTAATTTTGCATGCACATACACAGAATCCGCTATGTATCTTATGTATGGTTGTGGTTTACATAAGAAAACACGGTGTAAAAATATTTATCAGTACAGGCAAGTGTTAACCAGCCAGCTGACCAGCATAGGAAGAAATTTCAAACTTAAAACGTTGTAAATCTTGTACTTCGAGATTCATACATACAAACCTAGGTGGCATTCACATAGAATATAAGTATAATTTCCCAATCCACTTCTGCCTATCGTAAAGAGGGGGATGAGAAGTTTTAAAACTTGGTTTGTGAACTTGGGCATGGGGACAATGAACAAAGAGAATCCTCCAAAGATATGGTACTACTGGTAATAATCCTCGTTTCTACTACTGACCTGCTGGTAATGCCAACCGCCACGGCGACTTGACATAGTTTACATTTCTGACATCATATTATGTCTCTGACGGAATATTATAATAAAATTGACTTTCATAAAAACGGCAGTGTGCAGGATGAAAAGACACAACTGTCTCATGAAACTCTTACATATGAAACTCTTTATAGCCTTGGTCTGCCTTCAATATAATCAAATACTGCTCTAAAAACCTTAAAAACTGGAGCTAAAATAAAAACACGTCTAGTCCTAAAAACAAATTTAACAAAATGAATCCAAAAGCTGGTCATTCGCTTATCTTAGAGCTGCACAAGCTGTCCATTTGTAGGCTACCTGTACCTATTAGCCTTATTATTTTCTTTGTGCATAAACCCATATTCACGTACGCCATTATTATCATCATCATCATCATCACCAAAAACAGCAAGAGAAACCCGTGAGGACAACAAGCGTACTCTCTCTCTCTCTTTTTGTGTGTGTGTACATACAATTGTATATTTTGTATTACAATTTGAATAATAATTCTGCAAAAGCACACAGAAAGATGGGGGTTATATGCACGTACGTTTATTATTTTAACCGTACCGCAATGTTGTAACAATAATGCATTTTTTCTGTACTGTTATATTTTTTGTATAGTTTCGTTTATGTAAATGAGTCATCAACTGGTGGTTTACAAACGAGTAATCTTCTAAAATTCTCCTAACCAACCAAATAAAAACCATTTTAATGCACTGTTTGGAAAAACTTTTTAGAACAACGTTCGAGCTAAGAAAGTACACAATACATGGAACACACTAGTAGAAAAACCATATTTGTGCAGAACTTGTGCGGTTTCTTCCTCTCTCTCCATAGGCCTCTCCCTCTATGCCTATTCCAAAAGCATGGGACGAAATAACCAAGTTTACCATGTATGTACATTCAACCCTTTCCCAAACATAAACCCTACTAACTTAAACTGCCAATATTATTTTTTAGAAATAATATAAATATTAAATTATACGCCCCTATAACGTCCCACGTTCACCCCTTCCGTTTATTGGTTATTAAAAAACACATGCGTAACTGTAATCAAATCATATTGGTTCTGGCCAATAATCAATAAATCCACCCTCACACTTTTTCAAACCCCTACGTTTAAAACCATCTTCTCACACCAAATTAATATGCTCACTTTCAGGTTATTATTATGTTTTGTATATTATTTACCCTGAAATTCATCTAACCAATACACTCCGTACGCATTGTAAAACCTAATAATAATATACCTTGTCAACAACAGTTATCATCATCCATTCATGAATTTCGTTGAATATAATCTTTCCACCTTAACCTACCGAGTGCCTTAATAAACTAATATTATTACTGCAATTATAAAATCATGCCTCACTCAAATTTATTTTTTGACCCATACTTCCACTACTCTCCGTAATACCCGTGCATTTCCCATTAAAAGCTATAATTCCACCGTCTCTCCTAAATGTCTCGTATACAATCCTAAATGCTGCAATATTGTTATAACGTTCTTCTTTTTTTCCTCATACACCTCTTACTCTATGACACTTTCTATAACATATGAAGCCCTCCCCACCTCAATTATTATCAAACTGTTTATACCCCAGCTTAAAAAACTCTCTTTTCATCTCAGCTCTGGTAATACTCCCTCCACCTAATTATTCCAGTACAACCTACTCGTGCTCTTCACGCAATTATTCCAATAAAAACGAACCCGATTCCTCCGATAAAGGAACAGTTGCTTCGACAAAGCCCTCCAGTTTCCTCTCAGGTATTACTCCAAAAAACTCTTCCTGTTTCCTCCATGCAATTTCTCTAATAAAAACATTCCGTTTGCTCTAATGAGTTGCTTTATTTGAATTCTTCCGGTAACCCCACAAAAATTCCTCAGCTTAACTCCTCCCGCGTCCTTCAGGATATTATTGCAATGCAATAGAACCCTTCAATTTCCTCCAAGGTAATATAACTCCAATAAAACCCCGCCATTTCCTCCAATTAATTACTCCAATAAACCCATTTCTTTCAAAATTTTCTTTTCAACAATAAATCCACCCTTTACTTAATGGTTTTGCTGATTAATGTGCTGAAATCACCTAAAAGGTTATATTATACATATTTATATTAACACGGTTGGATCATGCAAGAGAAATAAGTAATCGCAAAGTGCCCCATCCACACACCAAAAAACGTTTTAGTATTTTCAGAAACACCGCAATCTTGTATTTGAATGGGGTGTAGATGAGAGGCATTATTGGGTATATGGATACATGGCAAGAAGGGAATGTAGACAACCGTCATCAGCAGGAACCATACGATTGATAAAGTAGGTTTGTTTACCCAACGCATACTGTCGCACGTTCCACTACTCAAGAACAGCGTAATGCATAGCAAGAATTAGAAAAGAGATTACATATACTATACATATACATATATATTGTTCCTAAATGATTTTCAAAATATAGATTTACATACATTTTTTTCATATCACCACCCAAAGATACCATTTATATATATTTTACATTAAACCATCCAAACATAACCTCTTCTTACGAAAAACCATGAAAAAATACCATATAACGAACTTTTTATGTTGTACCATGAAAATATCTCCATAGTATTTCTTAGCTATACAAAATATTCCTTATGGATTTCTTGGTGGTACAAAATATTCCCTGTGAATAGTTTTCATGTATTGAGTAAAATAGTGTTTGAAACGGTTTTTGTCCCTAACGGTATGTTTCTCAACCGATCTTCAACTCATAATATACTATATAAGTATTTTTCTTAAACCATCAAAATGTACCCTTAAATTATTTTATTTAACGTTAGACCATCAAAATATTCCCCTTGGATATTTTGGTTACACAAAATATTCCTCATGGAAAAAAACGTTTTGTTTCTTGCCTGACGGTTTTGTTTGTCAACCGATTTTCTTGAATAACGAACTTGACCTCCGCCTTATGCTCAACTACCTATAGTAATCAAATGAAGCATCTTCAGCTTTGCTTTCGCTGCTTAATAATATGATGATTTTTGTAAAGAAATCGCCGGAGTGGTTCAAAAAATATTTCAAAAATCCTAATCATCAGGCTGGGCTCAGGTCACATGCGATCAGTTGGAAACTGCGGTAAAATAGGCTCAAAAACCTACATGCAACGGATCAATTGAGGCTCATTCACATGCCGAAATAAAAAGATGCTCTTAGTAAAGAAATCGCCTTAATAGTTTAATAAAAATTTCAAACACACTAAATTTTGCCCCTGGGGTTCTCGTCAAAAGTGGGCGGGTTCAAACTTGCGTATATTAGGCTTATATACCAGATCGTAACTCATCAATCGATGCGGACTAACAAGACGAATTAAATGATGCTGAATTAAAGAAAAGGAAGAAAAATTAAAGAAACTGCTTTCATATTTTTTAAAAATTCAAAAAACCCGAATCTCCCTCTTGGGGCCAACGTCACAAGTGGTTATGGGAAAACTGGCCTAAATTAACTTTGATCACCTAAATGTAACGTATATGTCGACTTACATTTACAAGACAAATTAAATGGTGCTTATATGAAAGAAGCCGCCTGGAAAATTTGAAAATTTATGTTCTAAAACCGATTCTTTCCAAAACACACTAGTGATGGTTTTTTAAAATCCAATTATATTTAATACACAATACACTGCTTTAATAATCAATAAATTTTGTTCAATATTAAGTTTCTTAGGAAATACATTTGATAAGTAATTTAGTAAAATTAAAGTTTTCGTCGCTTGTTGGAGGGTTGATTAGTAGCGTCCTGTGATAATGGTGAAATTGCCATCAGCGATCCACTTTCTAATGGAGAAAAAACTGATTGGGCCCAGCTCCAGCTATTTGAATCATTGTTTTGAGGACTGAGGAAAAAGCTGCTTCTCTTGTTTTTCCTGTAATTGGAAAAAACATAAATTCAAAAACTTATTAAAAATGTTCCAACAGGTTTTTAGAACAAATTTAGTTATTATTACCTTGTTTCAATCGGAGTCGTGTCATCGTCAGATTCATATCCTGAGAGATGCAAAAACGTTGGCCGAAATGAGTTTTTAAGGGTGCCTGTAAGAATACAATAATTAAAAGATGTGATTACTTTTGATTACAATATATATATATATCTGCCACCCAAGAAAATCTTTAATTAATTGCGGTTTTAATAAAATTACCCTAGAAGTTGACCTTTCCAAAAAAATATTGAATAATATTATAACATTTCATAACTAATTAAAAAACGAGCTAATTATTTTGGAATACTTGTAGTTAAAATTATTATAAATTTACATGGTAAATTAACCCCTGTAATATATTTTGATTGACTTTGGTTATTGTAATTGGGTTAACCGTGAACATATTAATGCTACTCTTTTTACTACCTTATTATAATTTTATATGAGTCCAATTTTTTAAATTTTAGTACTTATATGATATGGCGTCCTGATTATATTTTTATTGGTGAGTTTTATGGGAAATATTAGAAAAATAATCAAAAACAAAATTCATCTGATTTATATGTATTTATTACTTACCATTGATTTGATTATTTAAGTAGAAGCAGCAGCAGTAGAAATGGAAGCATTATTTTTATTATTTCCACACATATTAACAACGAAATCAATATCAGTAGTTATTCAGGGAACACTTTTTAAAATGGCATATTTTCCTATTGAGGTGGTACAGTAAAAAATTAATATTTTTAGTTTAATGTTTCGTAAATTTATAAAATGTGAGCAAAAGGTGGGGAGAGAGACAGGATGAAGGCACTTGATCGGACACGTCCAGCTATAGCAAATGTATACACAACACTAATAACTAGAAAGGGTAAATATTATCAACAAATACATCTACGGAAACAGGTTAAAACTTTGCCTGCTGCTTTAGCTGTTTTACACAACTTAGGAATAGTTTTTTCTTCTGACAATTATGTATGTCAAAAGCACCATATACAATGCATAGCGTATCTTCTTTGTGTGCATGTAAAGTAAAAAACCATCATCATCCACATCATCATACACGCTGATACACTACAGAGCAGGCTATAATCGTTTTTGCCTACCTTCTACATGTTCAAGTCTTCCTTTAATTATCCATGCACTATTTACCAGTAGCAGCTCTCTACACCCGCCCCAGCTGTAAAATAACGATAATATATATTATATAAATATAAATGAATGTTCATACCGTATTATGCTAAATTCTTGTGTTTGAGTACCCCCTACACAATTTTGGCGCTTTAGAGAGTCAAGAAATGTATATATAAAAACTATGAGCAACGCTACAAAACAAGATTATTAACTATGTAGTAGGTCATTTAAATCCTCCTTTTTTAAGCATTTACTAGATATATATTTATAAATTTGCAAAGCGGATGGGTTGCCAATAATTTGTAAAAGACTGTTTATTAGTTATTGCCGAATAACTTTTATGTATTTTTGTATGATTATCAGTGTCATAAATGTTTCTTGATTTCCTGATTTCATGTTTCTTTGGCATGGCAAGGTTTGAATGTAGGACTTATAAGAAGGACGTGGGAAACGAGGGGTTGGGGTGGTAGGTGATAATGCTGGTAAGGGTTTTGGTGATGATGATGATATAGCTGTGTTGCGGGAGGTTTAAGTTGATTTGAGTAAATGTCAGTTGGTGTGGGTGGAAGCATATACCTATTATTTTGAACACGATTGTGAGATTAGAAGAGGAAAAGGTTGATAGTTACTTGTTTTGTTTTGGTTTGCAGAAATTATTGCTTTAAAAATATGGAGGGTTTATTAAATTTGGAGGAAGTAGTACGCATAACATGTGAGAATAAATTAGCAATTAAATAAGAAAATTGAAGTAATAAAAGGGAAGTAAGTTGCCAGTGGTATGTAGGTAGGTTTAAAATTAAGAAGTTAGTATGTGGTATGCCGTATGTGGTTGGAGGGAATTGGGAAAAATTAACCGAATCTTTTAGCGAAGAACATACTGTTTTTTGCGTTATAAGTAATTGTGTCGTATTACAAACCACTTGGACGAAATTATAATGAATGATTTATGCAAAAATTATGGTCGGTTTAGATTATTAAATCAAATAAAGTGCATACTTGTGGGAGGCTTGGGTTTTATTGTTGTTGTGGGGTACAGGTAATTTGTATTGGGGTAGGGGTAGGTGATAAAGTGGTGTCGGGAGTTTATGTTGTTGTAACCAGGTGTTTTTGTTACAAAGTGGGGTTGGTTGCTATGTGTGTGTAAGGTGGTTGTGGGCTGGAGGTAGTTGCTTAATGGTTGTTGTCAAGGGGTAGAGGTGGTTAGGGGAAATTTGGAAATTGGAAGAAATTATGAGGAAAAAAAGAAGAACGTTATAACAATATTGCAGCATTTAGGATTGTATACGAGACATTTAGGAGAGACGGTGGAATTATAGCTTTTAATGGGAAATGCACGGG
>JAHZNG010004766.1:0-33036 GCA_027744375.1 Orchesellides sinensis
TTTCGTATGAAAGGCTATATGCCACCATTGCGCTTAAGAAAGCTACAAGTAAGAAACTAAAATTTTCAGAGTGATTCCATAATTAATTTATGCACCTTATATAACTCGTTTTTCTGCGTACAGCTTTGTAATTAAGTTTCCCCCAACAAGTAAGCCAGTGATTCTCTTTTTTATATGGTGAAGCCACCACTACTGGTCTACCACTCCCTTATCTGCTGTAGTATCATGTTGGTTGATATACAACTGTTAGATATGAGAATATTATCACGGGGCACGTTGTGGATGCACATGACATGGTGAAAGAATTTGTACACTTCTTAGTTATGTATGTCTGTTTATGCATGTATGGAGGAATTTAAGTAACACAAGAGTAACTAATGTTATCAATTTCTTCTTCTTTGTCCTATCGTTTGATCTGTTAGTAAAGCTACTCATGCAGCTGTAAACATGCGTACCCTTTGAAGACAAAGACTGCTCTAGATTAACTTGGTGGTCGCATGCATAAATACTCTTCATAATACAGTCAGTAGAATGTTGAAAGGCATACACATTCTATTAACTTACTTCGGGTATAGCACGCACACGCTATATACTATTCCCAACCGTAAATGAAGTCGATTGACCTCTCTGAGATAAATCATGCTCAAAAAACTAAAAACCGTCTCTCATTTCTCTTTGTATGTATATTGAAAGCAGCGGGTTACTAACTAAAAATATATAGTGGCTTTTGTATGTGCATCTACAATGTATGTACATTTGCAACCCAATATAATTTCCTTTCACTTTGATTTTCATTAATTGCTTAGGTTTAGCATGCCATAAATCCATAGAATACGTATGTTTTGTAACGAAATACTATATATTATGATTAGATATGTATTACCATACAAATGTAACATTAAATCCTGTCTACATTTCTAAAAGTATCGAATGATACTTACGCTCACTACAATGACTTTACTTCCGTTATTAGGAGCCCATTCTTTTTGAAGCGACTTTATGCATGCAACGTTCAATGAAATGAAAGTCTTGGGATCCATTCCAATTAATGTATATCTATATCCAGATTATATAAAATCACGTGCACATGCACATAAGTACTTGCTCTGTATACAAACATTTATGATATGAAAGGAGAGAATCAATGCAAAAACTCACGGAAGTGGTGCTGAAGTAAAGGATAAAATCTAAATTCATACGTAACTCATCGTTCAGCAACACTGTCGCTAGAAGAGCGAGCGAGCGGTCAAGAAAATGAAGTAATATTAAGCAAAACAACCTTTCCTAAAAGTAAAGGGAGCTTAGTTCATTTTGATAATAAGGATTTTGCTGTAGAACTCAGGTTGTATATTAGCGTTAGTTAGTCACTAAAGGGCTTTTTGGTTCGTTGGAACTAAATAAGCCTCACTCATTCAGTCACCAATTCAATGCAGCACTGATAATCCAGTGTAGGTTCATTTCTTGTAATTCTCAGTTGTATAAAAGCAACCGGAACTTGCCGGCAATAAATTAGTCTGACATTACATTACCTGTGATATGTATGTGTGTATTTATATGCCATACAGCGTGTTTTGTGCAGCGTGGTAAGTTTTTATATTATACATACATACATACTTATATTTGTATACGTGCTTCAGATCAGCAGAAATGAATACGATATAATATCTCTTCTCTTCGGTATGTACGCTTTCATTTACCTCTAAAAACCGTGCATTACTGCGAAAGGCTTTTGCTTTTAACTGAAAACATGCTTGCTCTCCTTGTTTGGTATCTATTCGCCACGAACGTAATATAATAACAGCAGCACGCACCATTTTCCCTAAAGATAAAGCATATCTGACGACGGGAAAGAGAGTAGGAAGAAGATTCACGGAGAGAAGAGAAAATTGAATTAATGCATAATGGTAATCAATGAACCATGAGGCAAAAAGAGAAGAGACGAGAGGGAAGAGCCACGTTACATTACAAACGTTGTTCTTCACAAAATTCACAACCAGCGTCCCAAAAAATGGTCGTTAGTTGTCCTTCTTTCATCAGAATACAATGTACACTTGATACATACCTGGCATTTTAAGTCAATATCCATATTAGACATACATAATATCAAATACACCGGCTTAAAGCTTTTTTGCTTCAGAATTTTCCTTCATTATAGGTTCTGACGAGCCAACACCCATATTAAACAATGGTCAGAATTGTAATGAAAAGGGAAGGAGGTGTTCATTCAATTAGCTTAAGGGTATTTAGAAGAGCACAATGTTTTTTATGTTGGTAATAAACAAATAAGGGCTGAAAATCTGTCAGCAAAACTGCACATTTTACGTTTGAAAACTTGGTTTTATTTAATCAGTTGAATACTCATAGAATGGAATGGACATTTATACCTACGCTATGTATGTATATGCATGTGTGATGGTCCGTGTTTGAGAACTACCTAGAGAAAGATCATGTATTATGTAATGCTACGTACTCCACTCCACTTTGCTTTTTCCAAGCGTAACAACTGTTGATATCGTGCTATATGACTGTGTGTGTATTGTCATACATCTTCTGAATGCTTATGTACTATACACATATACACATATCTTTGTAAAACTCTAAAGACTGCTTTCTCTGGGTTCGTTATCGACACGGTGGTACTCACTTGTCAAATCTTTTACCGCTCTTACACATCTGTGTACACGTATTCCGTATTAGCGTGATATATAGCCTCACGCAAGAAAATACGTATATATTTTTTGTTAGAATGGCTGCGGTATTAATATGAGCCCATTTCACTTTTAAAATGATAGTAAAAGAATAATGTGGTTCGACCAGTAGAAAATGGCTGTCAATTTAATGATTTTAATCCAGCAAGATATAAGAGAGGAACATTTCTCAAGCTTTTATTGGTCAAAATTCCAGACATCTTTGCTTTCTGCCTTTCTAGTAGGATGCAGTATATGTATACATGAGGATTTAATGAAAAACAGCGCAAAATGATAAAGTAGGAAAACCCTTACTTTCACTTAATGGTGGCCATCATTATCGAGACCGCACTCAATCGCATTAAATATCATTTATGTAACAAGCCATAAGACTATATATATGTTGCAAACATGGAATGGTGAAAAATGGGTGGAATCTACCAAAAAACGAGGGCCAGAGTGAAAGTGTGAGTGCATGAGGAAAGGGAGAAAAGGAGGAAGTACATCCAAAGTCGATATAAAATGATATGAAATTGGTTTGCAAGTGACGCCAGGATGCCGATTCAATGCACAAAGTCGGTGGTGATGTGACTGAGCTTAGAATTTCATGATGGGTGGGTGGGACTGGAAAAAGACTTTAATTTTGTCTATGCCACGAGCAGAGAGAGAGAGAATTTTTCCCGATAAAACCTAGCGAATGAAAGAGTGACTGAGTGCGAAAGCGGTTAAATATTAGCTTGTTTGCAACTAGCTCTACTGCCACTGCTTACACTCTTACGATGTACGTAATAGTTATGTTACTTAGTTGTTTTTGCTAGATGGATAGCAGGTAGTAAATAGAAAAGTTGCCTTTGTCCTCTCGCCACCATTATGGATGACTGTTTTGTATGTACTGTAAGGAGACAGATAAACGTTCAGCACGAGTGTTCTATTTATGTATCATATATGTTTGTGTGTAGAAAGTGGCAAAGTGAAAGCAATTCCACAAGAAAAAACATGGGGAAATGGAAATCATATGGAGGAAAAAGGTTGGACGACAGAATAAGCTGGTGAACTGAGGATTGAACGAGTTACTTGCTTATTCACACTATGGTCGAGCTAATGCATGTATACGTGTTGTCTTCTTAAAAACAGCAAAAAAGCATTTATGTTATGCATACATATATGCATAGTAGAAAGTACAGATAAAATATTTTTGTGAGGATCTCTTCGTCATCATTATAATAGCTTATACTAGTCCTTACTTGCAAAGTTGTATGTACTATTATAAAACACAAACATTTGTTTAGATAGCATTATATGATGTGAAAAATCAAAAATATGTTTTATATGCCTCAAGGAAAAACTGCTTTAAATCCACATAAACGACTACTATCTTTAATGCATCTTTTCCAAGAACAGATCCTTTTTTGCACGGTAGCACTGAGAAAGTAGGAGTTGCAAATAATATACAATTTTAGAGCAGCCAGTATGTTATGATTTAAAGAGACAGGCTAGGTTTGGTATGTAATACAAGATTACTTATGAAGTAGCAAACAAGATTTGACAACCGAGTTTCAAGAGTTGAAGCCTTCAGGTCATAATCGCAGTCAGTCGTAGTGAGCACTATTGCATAGTGTCTTGCTTTAAACGGAGACGATACAATCGAAGGAATTCGTGTAAAATGACGAAACTAAGGCCCTTTGAATACCTTTTTTAAATATAGGGAACACTTCTGTTCTCAGAGAGAGAATTTCCATTTATGTGAAACGGCAGGGGTATTACATCACAGTTCAGCTCTTATTTCACGTCTCTATCAGTATCACGAGAGAAAAGACAAGGACAGAGAGGGAAAGAGAAGCATACTAAGAGTACATTAAAATAGAACATACGGTAAAGAAGGAAGAGCATTACATACACATCAGCGTCAAGAGTTCCAGACTCTCCGCTAGCTACCACTAATCTAAGCCAACAACGAAAACTTTGCTGTTATACATGGTGCCTATTCCATATATACATTAAAGAATGCTTGTAAAACTCTGCCACCTGCGCATCTCGCCACGTGACCTGAAGAGAAGAGAAAAAGGGAGAGAGAATCGAGTCGAAATCGATCGTTGTTTTCTCCATTAGAGAGCCTCCTATAGATGCTTATACATATAATAGTTATGTGTGTGTGTGTGTACATGCATGGTTATTATTATCACCACACACGTACATGTTTTTTCTGTTTATATAGTAAGCAAGTCAGAGCACAGAGAACGCACAATTTAACTCACACTCCTAGTCTAGCATAATATGTGTTCTTACAAGTAAGAAAAAAGTTCTAAGGGATATTTAGACATGTAACAGCAAACTGGATGGGCAGTAGTCTATGTCTGAGAACATGTACGTTGCATTCCTTGTGTACAAAGTATTAGTTCTCTGGTTTTTGTCACCCATTAGCTAGCTCAATCTATCCAGTATAATAGATTTCCATGTACTTTTTTATCCTCACCAGAGAGCTGCCGCCGCGTCATTGTATATATGCATGTGTATTTCCGTGTATATTTCATATTATATGTGGATGTGCTCAACAATACTTGCACACTGTAGGTGTTTAAAGGTTCCTTAGTTTAAGAAGGGTAGTGCATGGAAAAAGTGGTTGGAGCTGGAAAAGTTACTCCTGCCGCTAATGTTGTATGTGCACAAGAAAGCCAGTACACATTGTATACAGTCATGTGTGTAAGAAAGGAGAGGCATAGTATTACTGAAAGTACTCGTAGTGGTACTAAGAGAGAGAAGAAGTAAGCAAATGTTTCGTAGAAAGAAGCGGTAGTTCTCATATAAATAGGTAGCTTCGGTGTGAGAATAGAATGAAGATAGAGAAAGATATATTAAAGCTTTCTGTGTGTATGCAAGCATGTACTACCTCCAACTTTGTTCAAAGGATACACTGAAGAGCGGACGAGAGAGAAAGAGCAAGCGAGAGAGAGAGATGGGAGAAACTGTAAAAAGAAAGCAAGAGAAAGAAACAAAAATCTTTGCTGGTCGTTCATGTAATATGCCTTTCCTACTAAAGGTAGTAAGTAACTAAAAACTAAACTGCTGCCTGCCCTATATGCTTTATGTGTAAAAGCAGTGTTTTTCTGGGCTTGCTTCGCCAACATCACATACGTCTGAAAAGTGGTCTTGAATAGAAAGAAAAGAGAGACTGCTGCCGTTTTATGTCGAGATGTTCTGTGGGCGCAAGAGCATGTGCATGCGCTACGGTGACTGACCGTGAGTGTGTGGCACTCTATCGATGCTGCTGTATGGATGGATGGGTGAAGTATATTCATGCAACCCGCACGCTGCTCCTGTAGTGTTAGAACTAGAGCTGTTGCCTGATTGTAAACTACCTCTTTTTTGCCTTTTTTTTCTGTATAAAAATCCCTGTTCTCTACTCTCACTCTTGTCTTGTTCAGCCTCCTTCTCTCTCATAACAAAAGTAGAGGAGCTGCTACTGTTCTCCACTCGTTGCAGCGGAGGCAAGAAGCTGGTCGGAGCAGAAGAGAGAAGAAGGTGAGCTCTAGAGAAGCATAATATTTCAAATGGTAGAGAAGATACTGCGAAAGTAGCACGAGAGTCGTCTCTCTTCACCATTGCTTCCTGAACTAGGGAAATCGAGATGGAACGAAGATCCCAACAGTACATGTTCAGCAGGATCATATAGAAACACGTCAGTAGATATTCTTGCAAGCTACAAAATACTGCTTGCACTACAACCACTGCTCTACTCGGCTCTCTGTACTCCTGCTGCAAGTTGTTGTTTCTTCTCTGGTGGAGGAAACTCATCGTCATTATCATCATCATCAACAACATGAACAGAGGGAAAGAGAAAGTTCATCGGACAACCTCAGTCAGTCACAGTCTCATATATTATCTGTGTTGCCAGTGTTGCTAGTATTTATTGTTACTTCTCTCGTCTCTGCTGCTACTCTCTCTCTCTCCTTTACTCATTTCTTTCCATCTCTCTCTCTGTATATACTTTTTTTCTATCTATTATCCTCTTTGTCTGTCTCTTGTTGGCTAAGTTGGTTTGGCTGCTCACTCAGTCTTTTATAGACTTCACCATTCCCCGAGAATCCTCTTTTCCTCCCTGGTTTAATATCATTAGTGTGCCTTCACTGCCAACATTTGTCTTCTCTTCTCAAATCATTTCCTTTTTTATTACCGGACGACACATTTCCACTAGTTTTCTATTTCTACCAAGTCTCTGTCTCTTAACTTCAATCTTTCTCGCTGTATTCGTTTTTCTACTTCCTGTCCTATTGCCTCTTGTATTTCCTATTACGCTGTCTTATCAAAATGCTTTGATATTGTTGCCAAAAAACAACAGTGACTTTCTCTCGACAAAAATGTATATCTTAAGCATGCCTGGCAAGTGTTCAGAAATAATAAAGCCACACAGTATTTTCACTGAGGAAAGAAGATGAGGCAGACAAGCAGCATAAAGAGAGTGGGAAGAGAAAGAGAGAGAACTTCACTGAGATAATAATAATTGTCAACTCCTGGTGATCCATATAGGTGACCACTATCTTTTCCCATACAAAACACAAATGTCGTAGACATCGGAGAGTAAACCAAAAAGAGCATCCCAAAAGATAGACATATCAGCAAGTAGAGAGATCAGGATTTCTAAAATAGGATTACAGCATGTACGGATATATTTCTCATTTATTCAATTTCTAGCTATTAACTAGCCAGCCTTTCATGTGTAGAAAACCCACCCATCAACACTTTCACCAGAATAACAAAAACGGATTTACAAGTGGCAACAGAGAGAAAACAGCGGTTTCCCTTCATCATGGTTATATTCAGACGTTCAACTCGCAAACAAACTGGTGAGTACAGAAAACATGTATTTTATATACAAACACATATTATATTATAATAGCAATGTAGTATCTAAAGTATCTATCCACCACCCTGTTAAATCATTCCCTCATAAAATTTTAATACGTCTCGTGTACGATCATATACATTTTGAAGTAGGTGAAATAGGATAATTAATCCAATGTGTGTGTGATTATCACAAGCAAAATAAAACCAACTTAGTAATAAGCGTGGCGGGGGTGGTATGGAAGAGAGATACACACCTTACATCATGTCAGAGCAGAACTTGACGGATTGAATTATTAATTCATTCATCCAACATATTAGTATTAAATTTTAATGAGCAAAGTTATGCTAGAGGAGGTACTCTCCGCCGTGTGCTTATCCTCCTTCCCTTCTCTCTCTTTTCACTCACTCTTCTGCTCAATAAGAAGAGTAATGAAGTGTTCAACGTACTTTATTATCCTCTTCTCTCAATGTACTTTGTCTAGTGTCTAGTTTGTCCCACAATCATAACGGAGGAACAAATGGTAGTACGCTCAGCATTAAACGAATATATAAACTTTTTGAGAGAAAGATAACAAGTTGGTCTATCTACATTCATTGTATGAACATACTACCTGGGGTTCATATATACTTATATTACTAAAGAGGAAAGAGACAGCAAAGGGGAGGAAAAGTACAAAACGCAGGTGTAATAGGTATATCTCTACATATTTTTTGGAAAGCCAGCAAGTTTTTTTTCACAAACACGCTATTTTACCGTTATTGATTGCTACTAATGCAAGAAATGAATATTTCATGACGTCTATGTGTCTCTATGTGGTGTAAAACTACACGGAAAAAGTTATTTGGAACTCTTGTGCAACTGTCTCACAGTCACCATACTCATCATCCTCACACAAGACATAACCCAGCAACACTCATCATCATCGCTCTGATATACTTCTTATTCTGAGCTTTTGTCATCCTATTATTATTTGTATTATTGTCATTATAAATCATCTCTTGCGGACAAGATATGGGAGATGGTAGTCAGACTAGAAGTGTATCGTATTGGTATAAAATATTATTCACTCTCAAAAACTTTCTCTGCTCCCTTTTTTTGGGAGGCGGGCGGGAACTTAGCAAATCTCAATATCCTGTAATATAGTCCTTACATATCACATACAATGTTTACTTGAAAGTGATAAAGCTTTGGCGGAAGTGTTCTTTTTACTTTGAAATGAGACTTGGAAGGAAAACGATTTTCAGAGATACTGTCGGCAAAACATTTTCTCCCCTTATTTTCATATAGAGAATGTTAGTGTTGATGGGAAGCAATCTTTCTTAAAAGATTTTTATACTTTTACTATTGCTGATCTGAAATTCACACGTCTTTTCATACAAAGCATGAGTATAAATAAATTCATAAATTTATTGACTAATATGGAAGTAGAAAGTGGATAAGTGAGAAAATAAGGAGGCGCTATAATCATTGGACGTTTTCCTCTTTTATTTTATATCTGCACAGTTTTCAAATAAAAAAGCAGAAAAATCTACTTTTAGTTTGTAGAATGCAGTATTTTATATGATAAAAAGATGTTGGAAAATTCCGGCAGGTGGGTAATGATTTAGAGTGACGACAGATGGAAGGGAACAAATGTAATACTTAAACTCATAATTGGGTTATAAAGGGCTATGAGATGGTAAATAATTCTCTGTTCCGGAGATTCAGATCACGTCCGCACATACGGCATGAACATATTTCCTGGTCAAAATAGAGAGAGAAATAAAAAAGAAAAGGTATTCCTTGTTGGTACTGATGGCACGTATCTATGAAAAAGTGGAAACAGAGAGAACAGGAAGGGAATAGGAGTTGAAAGAAAAGTTAAGGAGTGCATTGCTACTGCTACTAGTCATCTAAAGAATCTCTTACGTTCTTGTTGAAATAAAAGTATCTTTTCATCAGTTCCCATTCTCTTCTTCTCATCCACCACTTACTCTTGGCCCTGCCATGTACTAACTCATCTATGCTTGTTATTGTTTCGTTCAAATCATAATAATTCTGGTAACTTATAAATTAAGTGTCCATTATGTGAATTAAGTGTCCATTACATCTTCTTGCTAATATTTTTTAATTAAATGAGCAATATATGCAGGTATTTAAAAATCTCAATGCCAATAAAAGGTATAAATAAAACGTAATGATTAGACATGTATGCATCAAGTATGAGCTTAAAACTACTTTTCCTATTCATTTATTCGATTACGTGAATCCATTGTTGCAGTTGCGGGCAAGAGAATATAATAGGGTTGCTTTAGAGCTTTTAATGGTGGTGGTTGAACGCATATGGGGGGTAGATTCGTCTTATCGATTTGTAAATGTCCATGAAAAAGTAATTCACCTGAAGAAGAGACTCTGACTGAATAAGTGACTGACTAGAAGGGAGTAATGCATGTTGTGTAGCAAGGGCAGCAGAGAAAGAGGGAAAGCGCCACTAATATTAGAATTGAGCAGGAAGATCTGAGCTTAGCTCAAGTTTTTTCCTCCTTTTTGAGAGCAGCAGCACAGCACTTGAAGCAACTACGAGAAAGTAGCTTTCTTCCCAGTTTCCTTCCATTCCAAAAAAGAATGCTTAGTCTTTTTACTACGTTACTACCTTTAAAATTTGGTGGATGTGGATGTAGTAGTGTTGAAGATACACACGGCTTACTTTGCTGCTTTTGACTTGAGTTCTAGATCGGTATTACTGGGAAAAGCGTACATTTCCCGTTTTTATAATGGAGCAGTGCATTATTTTCTTGCGAGTCCCTCTTCAGAAAAAAAGAACCTCTTTCTGTTCATATAGTCTGTCTATTCTATTCTTTCTTAGGATACTTTGGTATAATGTTATGTAGGTATGCATGTATCAGTACACTCTTAAATGTATGTATGTACATACATACATAGCAATAGTCCGTGCAGAAGTTACTATCTTTCGTCTTTTTTGTATTCTACTTAAGCTAAAAGGCTTCTTACATTTTTATATTACGTATACATGGAAAGATTTAGTGTGGTTTTTTTTCTTCTCTTCTTCCTTCCTGAGAATCAGATTGACTCTGATTCGATTTGTTACTTGCATGGCATTTCCCATAATATTGGAATGGAGTATTACCTCCCATTGATTTCCCCTCTGAACCTATGAATTCTTTTGGGAAATATGTAGATACAGTAGAAAAACGGCAAAGATGCATGTAATAAGAATACGAGAGTCTATGTACGGATAAGAAACAACCCTAGTTTTTTAGGCAGAGTTATATAGACGGACAAAAATACTGTAGAAGGAAAAAGTCCAACGTATGTACATGGTATGCATGTACGATATCTTGTGTTTACGTGAATAAGAAATAAGAAAGAGAAGACGAATCTCTGTCTCTTATTTAGTAAGAAGGTATAGCTAAACCTAATAGAAGGAAGGATTTTTAACAATTTTTTTTCATGTATTTATCATCTTTAGTCCATCTTCTTTTTTAGACATGCCATGCAAGTAAGCCTAACTCTTTGCTTTTGCTTACTTTACTAAAGTTATGGCATTAGAAATATGATAAAGGCCAAAGAAAGGATGTACGGCTTCCTTTTCGCTTTCTTTTGTAAAGGATTATTCATATTGGACTGACTGTTATGCATGTATTCTATTTAAAAATAGAGTTGACTATTTTCTAATTTACTTCTTCATATGATACTTATATTGTGAGTTTACAGTCAATCTTCAAATATCAGAAGCGTAGGATAAAGAATATTATCTACATGTAATTTCCTCTTATCAGATTGTGTTGGTTAGATCATCATGGATTCGTATTTCCAAAAAAGAAACCCAATTTCATGTTGATACATTACAGTATTTTCCTCAAAATATATACCTATGCATTTAGTATTTGTATATACGCTATACGTATTCTGGACCTTTGTGATCTAAGCATACTACACTTCCTGATTTCACATGTATACATTTCCAATCGTATGCCCCTTACCATGTTCACGACCGTACATGATCATCATATAATAATTTAAAAATTTTTGTACGTACGGATGTATACATAACTTATGCATATATCAGACGAGAAAGAGATCCAAATAAGGCATATTCTAACGCTCATATGTAGTCCACAGTAGAATATTTAAATTGGCTGAGGTTAAAGACGTGCATAGCAAAGCTTAAAAATAGTGAAAGAGGTTAGATATTTTAGCCAAGAGGATGTGGTAAATATTTATATTTCAAGATTAAAACATAGCCTTTGTAACCAACATAGCAGCCATCGTGAAACCTGGAATGTTTGTCAGGCTTATGTAAACGATTTCTTGTTGATGCTTATAAATTATGTTGTGTCTATCATATACCACGTGCATATATAGTGACATATATTTAAGCTGAGCCACTCATGAGTCTTGCAGAGAGGAAGAGACGACAAGTAAATACTTTTTTCATTTGAGCCAAGGTATTACTATTATTATTATACACACGAGTTCTGTTAAAATATTAACCAGACGAGATTCACGTACAGACAATTTTCAAGGAAGTTATGCCCGTAAACTAATCTAACAGGCGGCAGGAGCATGCGGCCCGAAATGTGTATATGCGAGAAAGATGATTTATACAACTTCTTGCTCAAAAGAGGACTTTGAAAGAAATGCATACACGTCATAAATTTTTAGTGTATTGATGGAAATGTGAATACAAGAGGGATGTGAAAAGACAGGATATAAACGAAAAGCAGATATTTCCCCGAGTATTTCCTTTTTAGTACTTGTGATGATGATCAAAAGTTTTCATTTGGTTTGTTCTTTGGTAATCCTTCTTTTTAGCTATTCTGCATATACGTGCATATATCTGACAGTGAGTCAATGGCATGTATAAACAGAGCACAAGTGGCGAAACCAAGTCTTTATATTATGTTTTATGTGCAGCATCATTCAAGTAGCACTAGAAAGACACAAAGAAGCTTTTTGCATACATCTTGATCTTCCCTTTTCATTCGCTGAAAAATGTTCGAATCGACCTCTTTTTTGTAAAAAGAAAAGTGGATGTAAACAGTAAAGAGTATAGGGAAGCACAAGAGATTCCATGTATTAAACAAAGTTCCATTTCAACCCTTTTTCTCCACTCATCGCTTCTTCAGTGTTTTTCATCTTTTACTTAACTTAGCTTACTTTTTTGTACATACAACTTTCTTTTCTTTTTCCAATGCTTCATCAAGCCCCGGCATGGTTTCGTTGAAATATTTCTCTTGTGAGTAAAAGAAAAGTAAAAAAAGGGTTTTCACTTTATTTTTCGTACGAACAAGATAAACGTAAGTAATGGCGTCTGAAGAGAATATATAATTTGTTCACAGCATTTTCAAAAATGAATATTAGGTATTGTAAGGCCATGGTTTAAAACGCGTTTTTCTTACGTCTAGAAAGAAATATAAAATAAAAATGAACGATGGAGATGCAATAGCATCTGTACAGTTAATTTTTTGTATCGAGTATGTATCACCGCACTAAGTTTACTGTTTAAGTAGAGGGGTGAAAGTTTAGTTTATTGTAGTAGTTGTTGAGCTTTTTGTGGAGAAAATCGACCTAGAGACTAGACGAGACGTCGTCGTCCTCTCCATTTTTCCTATTTGCTTCTGCTGTATATGAAGTGATATTATGACACTGTATCTCTGCACTATTCTACTTACTGTTTATGCCCGCTTGCTTATGCTTTCATTGCTGGTTGAGTCGGATAGCGCAGCAGCCAACAAGGAAGAGCATTATGCACCAGCCTGTGGAGTCTCCTTCTTTCTTCATATCGTCTTGGCTGCTCTCTTCATGGCTCTCCTACTTTCACAAAACTTTCACTTTTTACTCGCTTCTTTCTCCTCTCAACTATACCAATGTACTTTATAAATCCTACATTCTTGTAAACCTTATATGCATACATGTACAGTATATTTCAAAGTATGCCACTCGTCGGCTTCAAGCTCGTTTCTCTTTCTCGCCCAGAAACCTTACCAACGCCACTATGCTAGTATCACGTACAATGTTGTAATACAAACTTTAAGCAATGTTATTTGTTGTTGCTACTACTTTCGGCTTCGGCTACATATATATATGTATGTATTGGATGATGACAATGACATGCAGGCATGACTCCACAAGAGACACACGAAAACTTTATACTAACTGAAATAGAATGGAGTCAAGAAGTGGTGGTGATTGTTGTAGTGGTGCTGAAAGTGCTGATGCAAAGAAAATGTTGTCGAAATCATCATAAGGCAACGAACGGCACTCTTTTAAAAACCCTTGCACGATCACACTGTCTTTCAAAACAGTCATTGGGATATAATGCGTTGTTTATGATAGTCTAAATCTAGATATTGGTTTACTGATAATATTGTTTTAATGAAAATTAAGAAGTCTAGGAAGTTGCAACTCGCGCACAAAGCAGTTTACCAGTGAACGTTTGAATATTGATCAGTAATTATTCTTTTATTATATAAGTAAAAGTTTTCATTATAACATGTTACAATCCGAATATTTGCAACACACGTCGAAACATCTATACATACATCAATCTAAACAAAACAATCATTTACACATAAAATATTTCACATTTAGTGTATTATCATACATTACATCTCATTGTGTCTAACATCACGTTTCCCATATATTAGAAGAGTACAAAACATAAGACTAGATGTACTTTACTGATTGCCATATAAAAATCATATTTTGATACAATCATGGGACAAAAAGACCACAGACGACAGTAAATGTTTCAGTTAAAGCATATTTTAGCGTGCTTGAGTATGTAGTGAGTTGCCGGTAATTTATTTTCATGACAGCCTATATGTTGCCCACGCATACGTTAATATGTAACACTTGTAAAAGGGATGCGGTTGTTTGTAATAATGCATGATTTTCATTTTTAACAACTAAAATAGCAGGAATGCACGAAAAATCCTCCTTATTTCACCGCCTCTTCCTCTGCATTCAGAAAAAATCACTTTTACTTCTTTTTTATATTACGCCATTCTTGCATGCATGCAATCACTGCGTGCCACCATTTCTTGTCTTTCTTCCACCAGGCAGTATTGATGTTCAGGTCGAAAAGTCAGTTCCTTTTGAATCTCTTTTGTTACCTTTCCCTTCATTTCTTTCCGTCTTGCCAAATGGATCATATTGCTATAACGTACCCTTGCTTTTTCTAATACCATATCTTCTCTCCAAGCTTACTTGTCGGTCAGCTCATTGTGTGTAATCCACCACCAGCTGCTGCATATCTATCATCGTATTAAACAGTCGTATTAGTCGTATTTTTTCTACCAAACTGTAATTTTTCGTCCCTATACATTTCCAAAAATCAGTAAGACCGTTGGTGGTCCATTTTTTCATTCCCTCGTTATATTACAGTATAAAATATTACAATGCAGTAGTTTCAAAAGAGAACAAACCCTAAAACTCACATGATAGAGAGCTATTGGAGAAAAGCATAAATTTTTTATTTATCTGACGAGTTTAAGAGTGAACGAGAGAGAAGAGTGGTTTGCCTTTTTTACGTGTATAGTAAAAAGTGGAAGATTTTAAGCATATAAAAGTTTTTCTCAAGAATACATGAGGAATTATGTGTGTTTGTGCTTTACGGTGGTACTCCAAAGGAAGAAAGGGAAATAAGTAATTTTTAAAAGACAAATAGGCATGCTTGCCTAGGTAATACGTACAGTGTATTCCACTTCCTGTCTGGTACTATTCCGTGTCTGCACATAGGGATACTTTAAAGTTTGGATATCTACTGAAGAGTGATACTTTGAACGAGAGTACTATCTTATGTATGTTTCCTTTTTATGGGAAGTATTCTCACATAATGGTGATATAACCCAGATTACACGTCCTGAGTGACTGTACAGAGCATGCATAACACTGATTATAAGGGAGAAAGTAAAATTGGAGATTGGAAACAAACGTCTCTCACCAAAATCTTGAAAAAGTATTAAGGTATATTGAAGGCTGATGTTTTTGGGTGATGGTGCCAGGCTACTTTTGGAAAAGTGAGAGAGAGAGAGCTTCGTATCACTGTACTATCTCCTCTTGCTGCTATCTTCTTTGCCATACCATATAAACAGCACATATTTGAATAGGGTTTCTTAAGGTATTTATAGTAGGACATACTTTCCAGGTTTATGGGGCTGATGTACGTATATATGCATCCTTGTGTACCCTTGTGTGGCAGTGCTTACTTTGGCTGATAATTCTACATTTTAGTTCGACTTACTTCTTATAGCTTGATGATGATGGAGATGGGGAGACTGCTGCTGGCCACGGAAAAGAAGGAAGCTAAAGATGAAACTAAGTTGGTTGGTTCTTGATGTGGAAATCTCTCTCTCTCTCTCACTCTCTCAAAGAGCTTTCTATCTGAAATAGCTTATGAAATGGAATTGGATAGTGAAGAAATGTCGGGATAGTTAACGTTTAAGCTCTCACACATGGAAACAAGCTGAAAAGCATCACATTCACCATCATCATAGAAAGTTAGGGTGCAATATAGAAAGGAGTAAAGGAGTAGCCAGGAAAAGTGCTACTGCTTACTTTTCTTCTTTAGCTTGTGTAACTGTTATTCTGTTCCTGGTTTTAGAGCAGCAACAGCAGCACACTTCTTCATATAACGTAGAGAATATAGTATTTTAACTTATCTGGAAACACGCAAAGAGCCCATTCGACCGTTATTTGGCTAAAGTATTTTTTTGGAAAGATATTTTCCTTGGATGGATCTCAATGCTTGATGCCATGACTGAAAGAAACTAAACCAAAGCTTTATGCTGAAATGTATGCTTTTTACTTCTTATTTCTCTCTCTTCGATGGCTCTTCTCTAAAATAGCAGTACTACTGCCGGAATTTGCTGTTGTAGGACTGCACTATCTATTATTATTACTCACACAAACACACATTCTCAGACAAAGTCAAAATGTGTACATCAAAAATGTAGCTAACTCTTCCTCTCCTTTTTTCTTTCACTTAGTCGACTACTTATAACTTACAAATGTGGTTAAGAGTGGTAGACTTTTTTTTGGATCAGATAGTAAGCTCTTCTCTTTGCTTGCTGTTAGATTTCCTCATCTTATTTTTGAAAAACATTCGTTGACTGTGGCATTATCATAAAAGCCAGAGAGCAGAGAGAAACACACGCCAGATTTGCTTTACTTAGACTACTTTGCTGGTGGTATTATTCTTATGCCATGTAAAAATGAAAAGAAAAGGAGTGGTGCCTTCTGAGGATGATGCCGATGCTGCTTTGCAAAAAACCTGAGAAAAAGTTGCGTGATTACATGGATGGCTGGGTGCTGGTTAGTTGGTTCGTTGGTTATTGTCATGTAGGTACATCCTTACGTTAGACTTGATGTGGATATTTTCCTAAACCTTACATCATAAACCCAGTTGTTTAAACAGGAGAGATACTTATGGCCTATATTATACTATATATTGTAAAGCTTCAGCGTGAAAGGAAAGATGGATGATTGTTTGGATGGATGAATAGTTGACTTAAATAATATGAAGAGAGAGAGGGAGAAAAAAAGGTGCCGCGCCCTAGTCCTTTTTTCACTTATTGAAAGAAAACAGAAAATGGCACATTAACAAACTTCTTTATAACTATTCCGGGAGCAATTAAAACACGCAGGTGTTAAATGCACATCTGCCAGAGAAAAATATCCCTTTTGCCACATTCTTTACGTACTTGCTTAATATAGCTTGACAGCTTCAACGACACTTAAACTGAGGAATAAAAAGTTTGTCAGAGAGTATTTATTTTTTGGAGTGAGAAATAGAAAAGCAGCCATTGCACATTTAGTAGGTTCATTGTAGGAAGCTATTAAATCCACTCGCGAGACATTTTTTTCACACATTTCACACCAAGTAATATTCTATTTTTCTTTCATTTTCTCTATAGGCTTAAAGTCTCCCAGTCAAGTATTATGTCTTTGAGTAAAGCAATTCGTGAAAGTATAATGCAAAGATATGCTCTCATGAGCAACTGTCTTTCAATTTAAAAAAAAGAAATGTTTACATGTAATGTGTCACAAGAGATTGCTTGTAAATGTTCTTAAAATTTCGTGTTCTCAATACCAGAGCAGGATAATAGTTGTTATCGAGGAAAGAAAGACATTCGTCTCCATTTCAGCTCTAAAGATAGGAACAAAATCACTATTATGGACTTACAGCTAAATTCCATAATAACGACTTTTTGCAACATGGACTACTTTTATTATTACATCTTTGTCGGTTTGACACTTACATAACACGTCGAGCCAGCACACTATTTGGTAATACCAAAAGAAAGGGTATTGATAAAAGGTCCCTATGTATGCATCAAATATCCATGATAAAAATACATGCATGCGGTAATATACATCCAAAGCTTTATGAGTAAATTGGAGTATGTGTAAATGTAATACATATGTTTACCAATTTCTAGGAACATGGCCAATGATAAGTGATGGCAAAACTGATTTGACTGCTTTGTACGTGTGCAAACAGAATTTCCGCTTTTGTGCTAATCATTTTTTTCATAAAATACCAACCACACACACAGAGGCAGGCAAAACACAAGAGGTTTCAGCTTCTGTTACAGCGTTTATAAATATACATGCTGTGATTACAAGATTTTCAGCTTATAACCCAAGCAATAAACGTTTTCCGTTTTCATAAAAATATTTTCATTTCTTCCCAGTATCTTTGGTGCCTTTTGGTGGTTTAGACTTAAACTTTTGACAAATGGTCTCTGTCTCTCTCTGACTTGACTGAGAGCCTGTCTGTCGTGTGAGTACATGGGTGTAATTCACAGTTTTACATTGTACATATATGATGTACGATCATGCCAGTTCGTATCATATACACCGTCAGACGATCAGTTAAGATCATACATAAATGTTTCAAAATATATAATGACAGTTTGTTTTTAAGTATATAGTGTACTACAACTTAACTTCCATGTTAGACACAGAAGCTTGAGTTTGTGACGCCGCTTGAGCTTCTGAACATCCTCACTCGCAATTTCGTAAAGGATTCTGGTACATCTGTTATATTGGTACATAGAATACATGTTAGCGAATGCATGGCATCATAAGTGATGAAGTAAAAATCTGTTGTGGCTGAATAAAGAATATTTAGGAAATTTTTTAGCAGAAATACATTTTTATATACTTCCATCATGTTATAAGACCCGGTTATAAAAATCAGTTTAAAAGTTAGCTTCTCTTTTAATGTGGAACTTTTTATATTATGACTTTACTTATTTTTTCTTGTTTCACTCTTCACCACTGTTCTCAAACAGCAACCACACAACAGGCAACAAGCAATCTAAGCACAAAAAGTCAACACTTTTACACACGTGCTTAATAATTTTGTGCATGGATTGCTTTCAATACTCATATATTTCTTTCATTGATCCAGTTCTGGAAGAAATGTTTGAAAATGAGGACTCACATCCGCCAAACTTTTTTCTTGACAAACTATTATCCTCGTCTTTATTCACACTTCTCCATTTCTTGTTTTCGCATCATTTTAAAAGTGAAAAGAAGAGTTTCTTGTGCAGCCTCTTCAACTTACTCGGTTATAAATGTAGTTTCGGATAGGAAGTTGCCGTCATAACTTTTTCGGGTTTATAGCTTTTGACTGATGTATTTTTAACCAGAACGATCTACTTTTCTCACCCAGTCAAACCAAGCAACAACAGTTTTATCGTCATCATTTATTATAACATAGTTTATATTGTACGTGTACCAAAGGCCATAATATGGTAGCGAATTTACACATGGTATGTGAGCTTTTCAGACAGAGTATTTGACGAGTGATAGGATTTTGTGTCAGGAATCTGGATCTTATTAAGGTTTGAATGTATACAAGGGCATTGTCGATTACTTTTATTTCATTTTTCAAACATTTATGCCACACAAGTTTCAAAGTATGTTTATAGAAGGTATATATACTTTTATATTCTTGTTTTGCAAATCTTCTCATATATATTATAAAGGAGAAAACGCTTCTTATAAAAACATACAAGAAATTATCTCAAACAAGATAAGAGAGACAATTCCAAGCCCCAAATACTGTTTCCATTCTTTCCATATGGAATGCTATAATTTATACATAAATTTCATAATTTTTATTGCTATTGTAAAGATATATTTCGTGATTATTCCTAACACCACATCACGATCAGTTTGCATTAAGCAGTTTTAGCAACTTTTAAAGTTAAGCTTACATGTAATTAGTATCAAATGAAGGTAAAGTGGCTACTATCTTCAAATAACATCAAATGCAGCACTTTGCTACATAACAAGTTCTCATAAATAACGATTAACCTGTGGGCATACACCGACACATCTGTAACTTCTCATTAACTTCGTGCCTAATTGTTTCTATCATGATGATAAGGAATGAGGGGTTCTCCATCTTAGTAAAATAAATATACTTACAGATGTTTTATAACATGCAAATTTTCCGCACCTATGCACACCTATTATGTCCTTGTTCTCTTACAACTTACCAAACATACAATTTACAACCAGCCACAAATGTTATCATCACATCATCAAGCTCATTCTCAGAAATTGCCTTTAAATTAAAACATATTCCTTGTTAAATTGCCCAGTAGGAGTTGACACAACGCTGATTCTCTCCCTCTCTAAAGTTTGTATCTATAAACTGAAGCTAGTTTTTACACAAGAATTGCTAGACTCACACATGCCACTTAGCAAGTTAGAACCCTGTAGTATCTCTGACAAAATCAGGAGAAATAGTAGTTAGCAAGAAGAGTAAAGAAGAGGAAAAGAGAGTAAAAACCTGTTTGCACCCTGTGTTCACTTCACTCATTCCATTTCCTGCTAGAACTACCCAAAAACCATCATCATCATCAACACGACTGAATCGACCAACTTTTTAATAGATAACAGCATCAACACGGGAATGTAATAAGTTGAGTGAGAGGAAGGATTGAAGCGTGATAAAAAGTTTTTTGCAAGCTTTTAACACTTTTTCCAAATCACTTGCATTAAATTTACGTTAAATTACATTGTGTGGTTTTTCTACATTCATTTTAATGTATCTATAATATTTTGCCTATAACATTTCATCACATTCATAAAAAAAGTGGAAATAATGGAGTCGAACATATTTCCTGACAAAGCTAAATGAAAAAGAAAGGTGTGAAATAAAAATATTATAGAATATCTCGTTAGTATGCAAAAATCTAGAAAAACAGAAAAAGATACAATAACAGCAATGCATCCTTAGAACTGCTCATAGTTCAACTGCTACAAAAAACTAAGTTGGCTTAAGTAAATTCTATATATACATGTAAACATTATTTGGCTTGTCTATGTAAGGATATATAACTAATGCATACTCCTAAGCATTTTATGTAAAAATATGTGTGTCCCTTGTTGCTGTTTTCTTTAGTACTTACTTACTCTCCCTGCGCGAATTGAAATAAAAAAAAGTGTAACAGCAGGTAGCATTTTGAAGCAGTAAAATGATGTACGTACATACAAGCTTATAAAAGAGTAGGATTGTGTAGAATTTGTAATGTCGATTCGAGAAGGAGTGAAACAGCCCATAATAATTCCCAGATCTATCGTTTCACCTGTCTATCCTCTTGTCTTTACTGGTGCTCATCACCGTCTCGAGTTGACTATTCGTATTCGTGCTATACCCCTATCGTATTCATTTATAATGCATATACTTACATTGAACACTACCGCAGTATTACATGAAAGTTAATATAGAATTGGAGGTAACAGCGAATAACATTGTTTTCTTCCATTTATACATGCACTCTTTCAACGGATATGGTGTGTATGGATTGTATTATTATTATTGTGGGCGTGTGCCTGAAAAACGTGGTTCGAAAAGGCGAGCAATTGTACAGCCTCTGTTGCAAACGCCCGCTTTTCAATATTTAACGAATCCGCTAATTTTTTACCACATTCGATATGCACGCACATTCGTTATTACTGGTACCGTATACAGATAGCTTGTAAAAATTATGAGCATTACCGTTATTTTGTCATGGCGCATGCTATCTTCTTGTCAACACTTCGACATCGGCATTTTCTTGTGATTCACTTTTGCTTTTCTCTCAAAATTGCCTACTGATAATACGGCCATTAGATAACCAGAATCATATGAAATATGGAAGGATTGGAAAATGAAACCTACACGAAAGATGCCCTAAGCAAAAGGCAGTAGCGATGTACGTTTAAGGGATTCGTGGAAAACTGTTGAAGAATATTATTATCTATTTAAAATGCGTATCCTTGACATGTCTTTATTAAATGTTTCCCCTACTATTTCGTAATATACGCTGTTTTGACTTCTCTTTATTCTTTTATAGCCGCTCATTAAATAAACTAAAATTCATTAATTTGTTTTGTTGCAGACGAGATTGTACATTCTATATGTCTCCCAAAAGAGAACTGGAGAATGTGCCAATTTATTCGCATGGAAGCTACCGAAATTCTGTGGCTGAAAGCGGTTGGGGTCTTCTTGTTGTTGCTTCTGCTCAGCTCCAGCAATGAAAGTCAAGTAGGTGGAAGATCCGAACATAAAATGAAATTGGAGCAGTTGACGAGCACACAGTGTACTTGAGGAGACCCTATAAATGTGTTGAAAGGAGACTTGAACACATTAAGAAAACGGAATTCACAGTGAGTCACCCAGAACGACATATTTGAAGGAAAAGGATGGAATGATCATCACTACCACTCTGACAAAAAGAAGATCGGGAAAGGAATATACCTGAGTCATGGCACAATATATCTAAAGCAAAGACTCACATATAAATTGACTATGAAATACAGCACCAAATACTCTACATATTATATAATGCTCTACTTCATCCTCATCATCTTCAGTCACCCAGTGCTTGCCACACCAGCATCCAGCAGCTCTACAAACGTTGAAAAACTTAACAAACCAACCAACAGAAAAGGGAAAGGAATACGAAGGGAGAAAGAGATATCGATGAATAAAAGCCGGCTAAGAAACAACCACTTGCTAACTTTGTGACATCCATTGCATACTCGTACCAACACCGCTACCACTCGCTAACTTGAAGACGTTGCCGTACAGCAGAGAATCTTCACTTTCATACTTACTACATGTCCTTCACAGCCTGAGCGCTCATGATGACGATGAAAATGTTGATGATGTCCTCGTCAGGCCCTATTTCCTTTCCTTTTCCATGTACATTTCATATCATATATATGTAATCTCACTGACTATTGCACATCTTCTCTCTTTCTCTCTCATCGGCTTCCTATGAACATACCTATATTTGTTCTACATCAACCTATGGACCCTGCTCTTCCTACCACTTCTGCACAACTTCTTTTCCCGTTTACTGCTCATACTACACTACAACTCTCCTGCTGTTTTTCTTCTTATACGTCCATTGTGCTGACTCTATTCTTGAATTCCGTAAGTACATACAGTCTTTCACCATTTCTTATGCTTAGCTTTATATATATATATATTTCTGTGAGTGAATATGTCGGTACTGGAGTCTTCTCACTTACATATTTCTCGGTCTGTATATTTCAGATATATATTTTCATTTAATATACTCTTTTACAGCTACGGCTTATGTCAAGTATTTTTGCTAGTAGAGATGTACGTGTACAATTGGAAAAGGAAAGAGAATCATCTGAAACTAGAGACGGCGAAACATGATTATTCCATTAGGGAAACGGTAGTTGCCACCAATGGGAAATGTATATTATGCTCGTATAACATACACATTGTACGTTAGTCTCCTTTACAGTTTTCTCCATAATTGTGTACATCATTTTGTCTAATAGCACCTTGTAATATACATGTCCATGTTGCATACTTATACAGAGCGAAAGTATAATATGAAATCCTAAAACTATATATTGCAAGCAAAACCAAGACAAACTTTTCAGACAGCCTGCTAGTTGTCATTATGTTAAAATGTGTCTTCATACCATCAAACGTAATCAAATAAAATCTTTTCAGGACAACATTCTTCTATTTTACTGGCAAACTCATAAAAATTACAAGTTTAATGGATACAGAAAATCAAGAGAAACGGAGGTGATATACATTTTAAAATTTTTGTAGCTTCTCATCATAAAACTGATGACCGAGAAAATGCTTGCAACCCAAGTACAGAACTTAGAAAAAGCATTGCGCTAAAGTATGCTTATGTTAATGGAAAGTAAATGCTGGTTTTCTTCAGCATCCGACATTATTCCTATAACGAAAGCAGCCAGTTGGCAAAGAAGAAACCCGGAATGACTTGAGTAGAAAAGCATTTTCATACCAAGTAACTGATTTTGAGTGGCAGGGATGCTCAACAACTATAAGTTTGGTAATTGGATCGATAGCAAGAAAGAAATCCATCGTTTTCACTCATGTAGCCTCAACCACTTTGCTTTCATAGACCCAAACTACGACCGTCTATTTGAATCTTTTAGGAGTATGATACAAACATAGAGCAGATCAATGCTGAAACAAGATTCCGGCTGAGTTCCTACTTTAATTCTTTCAGTAAGTCGAGAAAGTCACTACTGTGGCATTATTATAATTCGTATTTTGTGAAGTTGATAACAACACAGTCAGGATCACTTGTTCAACCGCACCAAGTAATAATTAGACTCAAACTTTCTCTTTTTCTTTCCACAACGTTACATTTTGAACTTAAATGTCTTTCTACAAAGCAATAAATCTGTACTTATCAACAAGCTTTCTTTTTAGATGATGTATGGAATGTTTTATACTAATAACAAAGTTGAGTCTCAAGCTCCTTCGATTTCCAACGGTGTAATATTAATATATACGTAGTCTGTCAGATGAACAATAAAAAGGAGATGTGCTCTTATAATACAGTTGTACGAAACGAACGAAAATACAGACTTTTATACATGGTTGTGATGTGATGCAATGCTTTCTTGCCTATTAGTTGTGTCATTACTGTATTGATGATCATTGCTCTTGTTCCTTTTCTTATATTAGAAAGTCATACGAAGTATTAATGGCCCAGGTACAGGCTTCACGTATTACCATTTTGCTGTTACTGCTGGACTGAAAAACTAAAGTCTAAATTCCTTTAGACATAAACGACAAGTGGGTTTTTAATGTATTACAATGACAATGACATCCATAATATTTGGACTTTTAAATTGCAGTATTTCTGTCATAACTCAGTATCAAGACTAGTAAAACAATTCTTACATTCTTCTATTGAAGAATTACATTACATTACATTGTACAGTCAATTATAGTCATTACAGCCCACACTATTGTTGCAAAACACCTCCAAGCCGGAAGTTTGTTTTATACGTATTACAATGGAGTACCAGAATATTTTAGTATGTAACTTTCCCTAATTTCTGCGTCTTTACAACCCCTTCTCTTACGTAAATTTTCAAGAAAACCTGATTGCACCACATCCTTTCACGTTATCATGCTTCAATTGACGTAGGTATACGTTTTTTCGTAATGGTCTCTTTCTCCCTTTCAATGTTTTTCCCTTTTCTCTCTGTCATTTGATATATAATATTGTTCGCAGATGATGATGGAATTTGATTTCTTTTCCTTGAAATAATAACATTTTCATCCTTTTCAAGTATTTTTTGCATCATTACTGTTACTGGTAGTGGAGCCGACATTATTATCGTTATTATTAGGAAGGTTGACTGTTGACTCCATAAAAGCAATACTACTGTCAATTATGAAAAAGTTGGGTGATGTTGGTTTGCTTGCTCTGTGTCTTTCTGCAGACATTGTAATGGCTCTACCAGTTCATTGATTGTTGTTTGCTATCATATTTTTGTCTTTAAAGCTTCAGAGTTTCAACGAACTGCTTGCATCTTGCTTTATGTAGTAACTATATAGGATTAAATACATATCATTTAAGGAGAGGTAGAAACACTCATGATTTCTTTCAGAAGGGGAAACAGTTTATATAAAAAATGTTGAAGTAGATTTATTATTTCAACTGATGTACTTTTTCCATCATGAATAATTCTTTTGTTTTGCACATGAATATAATGTAGTGTTGATTGACAATAGATTTTACTTAAAAATGATACATTTGGTGGTACAGCTTTAAAAGTGATTTCAAGTATACATAATATTGTACATGAAATGTCGCTCGCTCTGAGATGGTTAAACATAAAAGTTTAGCTTAATACTGTCAAAAGGTGTATAAAAACTCTTGAAAAAATATTGATCTCCCATTCCAGATTCTACATTTTACGACAATATCCTAATGTACACTCCTTTTGATACCATCAACTTATGAGGCATAAGCTAACCTTGTACATATGTACAAATAATAGTAAACAATTATAAAAAACCTCCGAAAATAGAACAAATGCGTAAGTTGTTTTACAAAGGTAAAAATCTAAAACATATTGCAACCATCATAAAACTTTCTCTTTTTCAGAAAATGCTAGTAATCCTTGAATAAAACTACGAGGAAAAGAAACCCTCTTTCTACTTAAAACTTGTTTGTACTTCTGACTAAAGTGTAAAACTCTGTGTATATGCTGTTTATGTTGTGGATTGAGAATGTTGGTTGTGTAGTGGTAGTTTTGTAACGACAAAGGTCTGCTGGCTCGTTACTTGTGCTTTCCTACTTTGTACGCATTCATTCCTAAGCAAGTCCCTTGACTCTTGTGGCTGGCTCTATTGACTTTCTCCAATGTGTGTCTACATTGGCGGTGGCCACGACAACCAGGTGGCAAACATTTTCCCCTTTTTGAACAAGACGTTTATATACATATATGCACAAACAACAAGAAGTTCAGCTTTTGGCTTTTAGAAAAGGAAATGCATTGCAAAAGTACATGACACATTTGATTGGTGTTGTACAAAGCAGCATTCATCTGGCAAATGTTAAATCCAAGCTTTAACGAAACATGTACCTTTAAAGCCACAATGTGCACATTAATACCCACGTCAAAGTCAAAAGCTGCTATTGCTGTGTGGCAGAACTAACAATGAGGGTGAGAGCAAGGGTAGTTGTTGTCGCTTGTACATCGCTATCAGCAGACATTCGTACTGCTGTAATTACAAAAGTGTCACTCATTAAAAATCATTGAGAACAAACAGAACAGAACAAGACATGCTTAAACTATACACACACATACACAACAACTCAGTTTCACTGAACTGCAGTTACAGGCTTGTCTTTTCATTTAACTTAACATTTACAAAGTAAACTTGCTTATGGGCTTCATCTCCATTGTATTCACCACCACCATAGTCATCAAATTTACCACTACTTTGCTTTGCACTTTTCGTTGTGACATAGTATTTTTTATATCAAAGACTGACTCATTGACGAAGCATAAATATGAAAATAAATGGAACTAGGAGGCTCCATAAAACGTATTTAAAACACACGGAAATGTATTTATCACGATTTTATTTTAAACATGAAGCCCATTAGAAATGTCACTATTATATATCCAGTTGATGATTGTAATGTAATATAGCATCTAGTACAGATTTTGAAAAAAAATCACAGACAGACAGGCGTCAAGCCTAGCTGATTTTTTAAACAATAATTATTGTGTAACATAAGCACAATAAACAACAAGAGGGAAATCGCGACGGTAGTGGTATAGTAATGCCGCAACGAGACCACAGTCGCCTTTCTCTGTTAGCAAGTGGAATATATCAACATATATTTTGTTGTAAAGACGAAAAGGACGCGCGCAATGATTATGATGTTGATGATTGTGAGACTGACAACAATAGATGTTGTTTAAAATGTTATTCGTTTTCCCTTTCTTTTTCTCTTCTTCTACACGTTCCATCCTACCTAAAGTTGGTGTTACATACATTTCGAAACTATTCCTCACTTTCACCATTACATATTTTTCAGCACCAAAGCTTTGACTAAAATGTGTGGATGTATAATATGCAGCTTTTTTTGGTTGTTTTTAGTCTGTTGTTCATCTTTAACATGTTTGATGATGCATCCATTTCTTTTGGCTATTAATACCTTCACCCACTCAGTCTCTGTCATCATCTTCAACGTCAACAAACTACTCTAAATGTACACAGATTTCTTCCTTTTCCTTTTTTACTGAATATATACTTGTGTACAAAGTTTTCTTTTATGTCAATATACATACTGCTAAATACTGTACAAATATTATAACATGGCGAGTTATAAAGCAAGTGGCAAAACATGCCGAAATACGAATTGTAGGAAGTCGCATATTACAAGAATGACAAGAAAAACTGGATGAAAAGAAAGTACATTCCCTTGTATTGTGTTGCCGAAAAGTGCCACATACTAGGTGCATATGTACATACATGAAAACATGCTTTAATAAATGCATGCCTTCTTTTAGTAAGTGATGTTTGAAAGTACATGGACGGCTGTTCATGAATCTCACATTCTGTGATGATGATGGTGATGGGTGGTTTAAAAACGGAAACAGACAGTTTACAACAAGGGAAGTGTAAATTGTTGAAAGTAGACTGGAGAGAGAGAGAGAGCGTATATACACACAACAAAAAGTGAGGGATTCCTGTAAATGCAGTCGTAATAAGAGTTATTTAGAGGAGTTTCCTCCGACAAGCTCAGCTTTTGTATTGATCTTTTCCCAAACATTATTTCATGTGTGAATGTACACATTCACTACAGTCTACAAATGTATACATATGCATAAGCATACATTCATCCAGGCATATATTGTATATTTTCGTCTAAATTTCCATTGAAAATTTCCATCTTTCCTTTCCTATAGGCTGTAGTCGGCTGTGTTGTGAAAAGTGCTCTTAACAAAATAAAAAGTTTTAACAAGTTAAAAATATCGCTCATTAATAGTTTTTTGACCAGTGTATGCAGTTTTTTGTCGTGAATTTTAATAATTATAAAAAGTTTACAATTAAACATTTGAAATAGTGTTAATTTCAATCTGTAACTACATAACTAAACATCTCTTCCAAATCCACCTTTTGATGAAGGCCGGCCTTATCAAAATATGCAGATAAGTTAATTTATTTATTGTATATGTACTGCGTTGAAGTACACTACACACATATTCAAATTCCTCTTGGATACTAGCACAAACATATATAACTATTATAGGATTGAAATGGCTGAGACGGCAGGGAATACGGCAACTAATACAGATATCTCAAACACGGAAATGCTTGCGGTAATCCTACAGGAATTCAACGCAGTAAAATCTGAACAAGCTAAGATGAGTGAAAGATTAGCAGCCATTGAAAAGAACTATATAAACCTTGAAGCTGCAGACAAGCAACATGAAAAGAATATCGTCGAGCTGCAAACAAATCTTCAAAATATAAGCCAATTCCAACAAGAACTAAAGGAGCAGAACGACAGAATACGAAGAGTCAGCAATATTATCATTCATGGAATACCTGAAGATACAAATGCCGTTGCTACTCTAAGCCAACTTATGCAAACTATTCTACCCCAAAACAACTTGTTCTTAAGGGACAATCGCATTGGACCCACCAAAATTGATGGGAAAACTCGTCCTATTCGTGTGAGGCTCAATCATCCAAATGACGTAGGCCTGGCTCTTAATAATTGTAAGAACCTACAAGGAAATGAAGTATTTCGTGGTATCTCTGTAACAAGAGACAAAACTAAGAAGCAGCTAGAAATAGAAAAGGCCAGACCTCCAGTTGAAACACGAAGCAGGACAGGAAAAGGAAAACGAAAAGCGAATACGCCTGCCGGTGCTAAACCTAGTAAGCAGCCTCATACAGAAAACCAATCTTATCAAATGGAAACGGGCAACTGACTGGACGAACAAAACATTATTAGCAAATCTACTCAAACAACAAACAAAGAAAAGAAATACTTCTCCCTAAAATGTGCCCATATCAATATACAATCCCTCTTCCTGAAAGAACTTGCTGTATATGACACGCTCTGTGAAAAAAACATTGACATAATGTGCCTATCAGAAACTTTTTTGAATCAATTTAAAACAATACAGTTCTTACATGGATATAATATACACCGAAGGGACAGAGATGATGGTTCATGTAGGGGAGGGGTTGCAATCATAATAAAAAAATCACTTAATGTGAAACTCTTTCATCCAAAATGTAGCAATGAAGTTAAGGATATATCACTAATTGAATTTCTAATTACACAAATACAAGTCTCTCAGAACAAATCATTCTTCGTAGCAGTATTCTATAGAAAGCCAGTATATGATCAGTATACACTAACCATGGACCTCCAAGCAATAACCCTAATCTTTAATGAGCTTAAGAGACACAAAAAGGATATGTATATTTTCGGAGACTTTAATCTCAACAAAAAAGTGTACAAAAAACTTGACACCCTGTTGCAAAAACAACAGCTGCACCAACTTGTAAAGGAAAACACAAGAAAAAATGCAATTTTGGATCTAATTATTACTAACTCACCTCAAAATGTGTCATGCGTTAGTGTATATGAACCCCACTTATCTGACCATTTAATAACTGAATGCGTTATCGCCAAAGCAAAATCAGCACAATCCTCACGAATCATAACTTTTCGTCAATATGACAAAATTAACTTTGAATTATTTGCGCAATCCGTGTTGAGTAGTGAAATACATTTAAATGATGATGTTGAACAGAGTCTATCAAATATAATTAACTTTGTAAAGAACCTATTTAATACCTTTGCTCCAGAAAAATCCACCAAGATTAACTGTGACAAAAAACGATACTGTGTCAGTGAAAATACAAAGCAGATGAAGTTAAAAAGGAATAATGCATATCATCATTACACAAAAAACCCCACGAGTTTCAATTGGTCAATGTATAAGCATTTGAAGAAGTATGTACAAAAAAGTATAATAAATGACACAAAAGCGTTTCTTCAGAATAAAATAAGGAGTGAAGGTATATGGAGTGGTCTAAGAAGCATTGGTTTTGGAATCCAAAATACAAATACAACCGAATGCTCTGACTTCTCACCTGATGACATAAATAATCACTTTATCAATATAACGGAAAGCCTACAAACATTCAATGATAGTGCACGCCCTCAAATACCAAACAACCTACAAGTTCCAAATGAGTCTTTCAAAATCAACCCTATTACCACATGGGATATTGCAAAAGCATGGAAAAGTGTCAAAAACAAATCAAAAACCTCTCCTGACCCTCTTGGAATATCCAACAAGATGATTGACTTGGTCTTAAGTGCGCCAAACGTAGCTGAGGCTTTAGTGCATATATTCAATACAAGTACTAGTAAAGGAATATTACCACAGTGTTTAACAACTGCCAAAATTGTTCCTGTACCAAAAACTAAATCACCAACAAATTTAAACGAATTTCGTCCGATCTCTATTGTACCCGTGTTTTCTAAACTGTTTGAAAAAACTGTTTATAACCAGCTAGAAAACTTTACTGCAAGGAATAATATTATTTCTAAATCACAATTTGGTTTCCTGAAAGGCCATTCTACTACTCATGCTCAAATTGCAATTGTAGACTTCATTCTCTCAAACATTGCCAGGAACTTAGTATGTGTACTTATTGTGCTTGACCTGGCAAAGGCTTTTGATATGATTCATCGTGACATACTTTTAGAAAAAATGCAGTGGTATAAAATTGACACTACATGGTTTCGTGCGTACTTAGAGAGGTTTCATTATGTGAAAAAAAATGGCAATAGATCTCAAACTAAACAAACTAAGTACGGAACACCACAAGGAAGTAGCCTAAGCTGCTTAATTTTCCTGTTAATGATTAATGATATACCTCTATACATCAAAAATGGTAAGATCATCCTATTTGCAGATGACAGCAACGTAATTGTGATCGGTCAGCCAAATAACATGTCCAAACTTCACGATGACATAATTGAGGACCTCTCTGCAATCTGTTCATGGATGGAAAATAACAAAATGGCTCTAAATATATCAAAAACCAAAATTCTTGTACTAGCAAAACCCAATGTAAAAAAATCTATTGGCGACTTTACTGTTAACTTTCGTGACACAAATTTACAAAGTGTGAAATCAGTGAAGTGCCTTGGTTTGACTTTTACTGATAACATTGATTGGTCCTCGCACATCGGAGAAATGATAAAAAAAACTAACTATTCGTTTATGAGCATCAAACCACTCCAACCTCTACTAAATACTCAAACTCGCAAAGTTATTTGCTCATCGATCATATTCTCACATATTAGATATATGTTGCCACTGTGGGGGAATACAACCAAGCAAAACATAAAAAAAGCAAACTCCGTTATAAAAAAGTGTGCACGGTACTGTCTAATGAAAACAAAGTATGAATCAATATCTAAGGACATGACGGACACACTAAGATGGCTCAATGTGGATAATATGTATAAACTTGAAGTTTTAAAAATAGCACATCAAATAGTTTACAATTATTCTCCAAGCTACTTTCAGGACTACATCCCACGTACTCCAGCTAATTATCGTGTTACCAGAGGTGGTTCTAAACCTGTACATGTTAATGTAGAACATTCTTTCAAAGAGGAGGCGACACGCTTATGGCACCTGTTACCAAACAATATTAAGGACATTGAGAAGAGAAAATCTTTTGCTAAAAATTTAACAAATAAATTATTAATTGAACAAAGTGAACAATTTACTATGATGGATGATGCAATTGACTACACTGAAATTTTTGACATTGTATTATTTAAATCTAACTAAACTTTAAGCATATTTTAAATGTAAACTAATTATTAACTATGTAGTGACAAAAATAACTACCTTTGTTATCTCTAAAGGGCTTTGTCATGAATAAATGAATAATAATAATAATAATAATAAAAATCGACCAAGATGTCTTAAATGTGTTTTGCTGAAGATGAAGAACAAGATTTTGCCATTTAAAGATAATTATTGCCGTCGTCGCTGTCGTCTCATGAAATGATATGTGATGTAAAATAATATGTTTGACCCCAACTTGCTCAATAAAAAGGTTTTCATGATGAAGAATGATGATGACATGCCATTAACTACATACACATGCGTCATTTATCAATCATTACTGCCTAATTCACGTTGATGACAATGCGATGATCCGACTTTACAATAGAAATTAGTACAAAATTGGAAATTCCAAGTAGAAAGCCGATTTTTCTTACAGTAAAAAAATTTTTAGCATTGTAACAAGCCCATGTGTCTCGTTTCTCATTGTCTATGTCTCACAAGGACCATTATCATTTGCTTCTGTGTGCAAAAAAGAAACGGAGAGAAATGAGGACATAGACTTTAGTGTAATAATAGCGTAAGTGTAATTAAGGTAGTATTTCCTCCAAAATTTTTATGGCTGTAATGGGAGTTTAGAGTTACTTTACTGTTGTGATCGATGATGGGGGTAATTAATTATAGTGTTATTTGATGTTTGTCGGAATGTATTTCGGAACCACCTTCACTTGATTAAACAATAATTCAAGTCCATAATAGAGTTAAATTTAAAATATGAACAATTTTTTGTAAATCGTGTTACCCTACAAATTATTC
>JAHZNG010004767.1:0-20404 GCA_027744375.1 Orchesellides sinensis
TAAAAAAATTTAATAAAAAACCTTCTACACAACTATTTAACAAAGTTATTGGTTTTATTTAACACTTGCATATCTTCTATGTGTATGTAAAACAAGAAAAATCATTGAATGCGTGTCAAAAAATTGAATGGCATATCTTCTCTTATAAGTAAGCCAATATTATTAATTTTACACACTTTCTCTCCAAGGAATTCATTCTATTTGAAATCATATTTGTCCATACTTATTTGAATATATATGAATATGCTCTATCATTTTATTTTAATCCAATCACAAATACTTTAAATCCTAAGAGATTTATTTTTTTCTTAAGTTTTTGAAACTAATTTAAACTAAATTTAAGGCAATAAGGTTACATGCATTCATTTATTAGCAGCATCTCTCAAAACTCACTACATATTACATTGAAATGCCCCTACCAGAGAACTCTTACTTTAATTTTTCTAGCCACACAATGCTAACACCAAAACTATCATCATTTCGATCCCATGGCTGAAGACGATCAGCACGAAGACCATCATAAACAAAACGTCTACCTCCAAAGATTATGACCAATTTATAATGACTACCAGAGAAGAGAGTGTAACAGAGGACTCTGAATTTCATTCCCAGAATTGCCATTTCTGTTTGCAAATCTTGCTCTTTGAATCGAACCTCTAAGTTAACAACTTTACCTTTTACGTACTTTTTGTAAATTGGGTTAAAGATGAGGGCAAATATTCCGTAGTCGTGATCTTCTGCTGCATCATAGGTGTAATATGCCCTCGGCTGATGACAATTCCAACAGTGATCTTGCCTACCGTGGTTTAACTGTCTGGATATATCTGCCTGAGTTTCGGAAACGAAACTGGATGTTTCTCTAATCCGAAACAATTCTAGATCCGCGCATTTCGGAGATTGGCAGTTCAATATCTCCTTCACCTGAAACCATCCCACAAGAGGCATAAGTCCATTGACACGTTCCTCTTCCAAGAATGACATTTCCTTTCCTTTTATTTCCAATCCAAGGATATCGCATATCCAAATCTTCTTTGCTTGAGAAAAACCTCGTTTGTCCATGCATTGAAGTACTCTTTGCACTGACTGACCAACCTTGTTCTCCTTGTAAGTTTTTGTAAACCATTTGCCAATAAATGAGCGGCCGGATTCAGTGTATGTATAAAGGTAGTACAAAGCCTGCACGGAACAATCGAAATTACAAGTATCAGTAATATTGCAATCGTCAATTTGTCCTCCCCACTCCAACAGAGCCATATCCTGAATATGACCCCCAGATCTTTCCCGGCCATTGTTTCTAAGAGTTTTGAAAACTTCCCTTGCTTTTTCAGGAGAAGAATAGCTGCTGCTTTTTAGGACGTTTGGATTCTCTTCTGCAAGAATCAAACAAAATATTTATTCAACAAAATGAAAGGTAATTGATATAAACTACGAAAAACTATTTTCACTTTTACCTTGAATCACAGATAATCTTCCAATATTACCAGAACCTTGGCTTTCACCTTGACCTATTATTATAATCAATTATATACGAATTTAATTGATAAAAACATGTTTACAAAACCTGATCATTTAAAGTAATTATAATCTCATACCTGAACGATTAAATACATCCTGGAAATTTTTCGCTTCGTTATGATGACTTCGCACTGAAAATTTTAATAACATCTTACAATAAAAAGCAATTTATAAACATTAATAACCATACAAGCAAACCTGGAATGTCAAATGGGTGGCGGAAATTTGGTAAATCTTTCCCACCGGTTCTGCCTTTGAAAAGAAACAAAGTTAAAATTAGCAATTATTACAAGGTCATACATAATCCAGTAACATTTCGTACCTGGTGTTTGTAAAAGACCATCTTTTGGAGTTTGGCATCTTACTACAGGTGGAGGGAAAGTAGCCAGCGCTTCTTTTACTAGACCTATCATGTTAAAACCATTTAATGTAATAAGTTATAGTTATTAAAATATGCCGTGCCGTATACAAATCATAGTTTACCTATACTAGTAGGGGCTTGCGCTCGGATCACCCGACCAAGCTTATCGTAAGTCTCAGAATGTAGTACGTCCTTCTTAGTTATTTTCATCCAATATTCTACAGTGTTTGTAGTGTCCTTCGTAATTGCGATGTCAAATAGCAAGAATGGTATTTTGGTCAGAATAGGCCCGTAGGAGAAAACATGCTCCAGAAAGTACGTAAGTAAAGTTTCGCTGTAAAATGGATTTTCTTGTTTTTCCAGCGATTGATTGTTGGCTTGACAAATGGTATCGGCCCTGTGAACAAAGTATCTTCCGAAAGGACTCCTAAGGTACCAAGGTTCTGATGCATCTGTTCTTGTATCAAACTCTTTCCAACGACGCTCGTCTAGTCCAAACGAGTGCACATTTATATATATATATATATGCTAATCGTTACTTGCGTTACATACCAAATCAATAAAGGAAATAATTCTTACCAACTGCTGGAATATTTGAAAGGTCCCTGGTTTCTAAAATTGAATGCAACATTGCATCCCTCTTTTTACAGCCACAAAGTCTTATCATGACCTCAGCCAAAAAGTCAAGTTGATTCATAAATTTACAACTCAAGAAACGATGTCTCCAGGTTTTTAAAAACGCCTGAAATTCTGGCCCAAATCGAGATGACGGGTAAATTTCATCCATCTTAGCTTTGAGGAACTTAACTGCATGTATTCTGCAAACGTGAATGCAGACCATTGAAAAGCACTCATCAAGAGCAGTTAACCTCCATAGTCGCCTGAAATATTCATCTAACCCCACTCCTTCTAACACTCTGATCGTTGATGTCAAGAGGACCTTAAAAAATAGATAGTATTGTTTTAGGATGGATAATAATTAAAAAAGATATGTCAATGTCAACCATGGGCTCCGTGATTAATAATTTTAACCAAAGATATGTAAATACATTCCCACTGACCTTTGAGTAATCAATTTCAAAACGAGGTATATTGAAATTAAAATCGCTGATTTGGTACCTGCACTTGTACCTAAAACAAAAAATATTGTATGCAATTATTATTCGCCCATTTAAAAATACTGTTCATGCTAAGTAAGTTAGTCACATTTTGTTATCTAATAATTACGCACCGATAGAAAAAACTTTCAAGGCAACCCATTACTGTAGCTACGTCCTGTTGGGAGGTATGAAATTCCAGTATTGGAACTGGGCCTCGGCCTGATGTAAAACGAAAAAAATCGAAAGGGTGAAGAAGCCTTAAAATCATTAATTTGTAATAATAAAGCAAATTGATTTATACCCTCTTTTGGATGGTCGATACAAAGACAATAATAGAATAAGCGTCCTGTGTCCAACGGATCTGGTAGAGCATTACAGAGTGTTGCAGTTGAATCAAAAAACACGCAGAGTTTCTTCCCTTGGTTGGTCATTTTACGTAGAAGTTGCATAGACTCTTCAGTATACATAACAACTGTGAAAGGAAAAAGTCCAATGTTATGAATAAAGCCATTTAACTTAGGGGACTGATATTGGAGCTCAAATGCTATTTTCGTCATCAGCAAGTCTACAAGAACATCAGCATGAGCGTCCTTATCTTGTAAAACCTGGAACAAAAGAAAGTTTGCTATTACGAATTTTATACAATATTGCCGTTATGCAATTTTGCGTTTGAGAACATGCCTCAACTTTAGCCTGTTGAAATCTTCTCAAAGTCTTTACAACATCATAATTGCCTCTCTGCATTTCAGCCACTGTAGCTTGTGCAAGTCCTTCACGGTAAACATTAGAAGGTAGCTCATTTTCCAGTTTAGCTTTAACCAATTTCCTGTTACTTCCCTTAAGAAAACGCATGTTGCATTCCCCTTCATGGTGAACAACCTCACCCCGTCGGCTAAGTTATTAAAAAGGTTGTTTAAATAACAATCAGGTCAAAGTATACAGGTTTAATTATCATTTCACTTACCTGACTGTCATAGACTCTGAGGTGGACAGTTTTGACGGGAATTTTTTCATATTGAGTATATAATTTGCTCTACAGTTTGGACCGTTGCAGTGCCCATAAGCCTTGAAGAATGCAGCTGCAGAATCCGTGTTATTAGAAATTGTTTTTTTGTCAAACGCAAGAACACAGAACGCATTCTTTAACCGAAATTTAGCTTGAATGATATCTCCATAGTCTGCGTTAACGGAGTAAAGTCTTGAGGTTTCATCTTTTGGAAAAAGTTGTTTACATTCCTCCCGGGAAAACGATAGTATAAAGGTGTCGGGAACCTCCGAAGTATCCAGTCGAACTTAAAATTTTAAAACACGTTTCGACAATGGAAACAAGAATTTTTTTAAACATTATGCAAACATATGCATCATCATCATACCTTTAATCTCATCGTTGTCATTGCCAGGCTCGCACTTAGTTGTCTTTCCTGAAATAAGAACAAAAACCAATCCAGTGTCAATTACTAGTGACAGTTTGAATCACATGCATACACACTAACCTTTACCCTGATTAACATCAAATGGGCTGGTATGTTCATAGCCTTTAAACCGGATCACTTGCTCCTGTTTTATGTTCTCAACTGATATGGGACTGGTCCAAACTTTAAATTGCTTGTTTTCTTCTTGTTTTATATTACCAACAGGAATAGGACTGTTGACACCTTTAGTTTGGTATTTTTGTTCTCGAACATCACATCCAGTCTGCTCTTGCTGTGCATTGAGCTTTGGATTATCGGCAAAGACGCTTTTAAAGCTTCTATAATCGGGTGTTTTAAGGAGTGATTGGGAAGGACTTTTTTGTGGTGTTAGCTGAGACGGGGGAGTAAGTTGAGAACTTGGTTGACATGATGCTGTATCATTAGCCTGTCTGCCGTTTTTTGTGGGACTTCCACCATTCTCCTTAAAATCGTCATCACTTTCCTCACTTATATTAGCATTGTGACATTTTTGTTTTGGTGTGCTTTCTAAAAAATGCAATTCATAAAATAAATAAGAAGGAGCTTTTCTCATTGGCATTTACAAATGCATTTACAACCAATGACATGTTTACCCCTCTTAAGTCCAAATATGTCAGTGAGCCTTTTCTTGGCTTTTGCCATCCTAGAAGCCTTGGCTTTCTCTTTTTGGGTGGGTGTTCCTGTCAGGGTTAAGGGGGTGGATAGGTTCACTTGCCTTTCGTCTTAAAGAACACAATACTTTGAATTGTAGCCGTGGGTATTCAGTAAATCAAAAACCATAAAAGTTTATGCTTAACTTACCAGCCTTGTTTCGGAAAGGGTTTCGAAAAAGTAGCGGTACTGTGGGAGTACCACTACATATTATGCATCTGAATTCTGTTAAATTGTTCGCCTCTTCTTCTGTTAAACCTGAGCAGAGTACATGGAAGTTTTCATTGCATTGCGTGCATTTGATATGTGGAATCCATGGAGCACTTCCCTTTGTTAGTTCACACCAACAAAATGTATTCTTTCTTTCCTCGGTGTTGGGAACTTTAATTGCAATATTTTTTCGTTTCCCCAGAGAAAGCGCAATGGCAGAAAAATGTTTCTATCAAGGAATTATATGTTGTTTAGATTTTTTAAGCATAACGTTAGGTACTCATTTGAGTCAGTTCACGGGGTAAAATACGCAGGGAATCTGTGTTTTGCACACAATCTGTGAATTCAAAACCGAGGAATTAAAAATGCATTTTTCCTTGAATACACAAAATAAGTTCACAATTTTGGTACTGACTTCTCGGTGAAAAAAATACTCGTAAAATTATTTTTGACTACAGAATCGGTTTCATTAAGTAACCATGGGTATTCAAAAAGACCATTAATTTGAACTTCTTTAAGATTTCAATACCAATTCCGCAAGGAATAATAGGTACCCGTTTCACGCATACAAACTGTGAAAAAATACGGGGGAATCGAAACTGGGGAATTTTGCGGAATTCCGCAGCAAAATATTGAAAGTGAGTACCAAAATCGTGAAGAAGCCGTGAAAATTCCACGATTCCTCTGTTCCCCAGGGAAACACCCATATGAGTACCAGGCATAAGATATGAAAAAGTGATAACGACATATATTTTCCCTACTTTGACATCTCCTTTGTTTTCATTCCAAATAAGCCATAGCAGGTAACGATGTAGTTCGCTGTTATCCTTAAAAACTTGTTTTGCAAGTATTCCAAATATTGTTTTTTTGCTGTCATGTGTTCCAGAAAGTTTCCTAGCATCCCCTTCACTGACATTATAATAATGCAGAGCTAAATTTTGGAAGTCTTCTATGCTGTTCCATTGGCTCAAAAGCATTTTCAATTTTGTAGTTTCCATTGTTAACTCCACGCCTAATATTTAATCAAAATACTCCGTGTTAAACAAATTTAAATATTTTGTAGGAATTTCGTGTACGATCGGACTGCGTTTTTTATGATTTAATTTCAAATTGGGCCTAAGAATATCATTTAAATGATCATTATCGTTCTAAAAGGGATTTGCGCGAGAAACAGATTGTACTAATGCCTTTAAAATTTTAAACTTTAGAAAGAAGCATTACTCATACTTTGGTCTAAGCTACTTGTTTCGCAGATACCTTATTTTTGGAACCCCCACCAAAGCCAGAATACATAGCCAGAAGGCGAAACACATAGCGTAGACAATACAGTACAAATGTGAGTGTTAGGATATTTCAAGCCATTTAAAATTCCGACAAGGGGTACTAAAAATGGCCTCAGGTTTTTAATTATCACAAGTATTTCATTACAGTTTCATACCAGACCAACCCTATGTATTTCAAAACTATCTTGGCTGGTATAAATAGAAGTAGTAATGCATGCACAAACACTGTAGTGGTTCTAATATTTTATAAACATAGTGCAACGACTCATGTATGCTTAACCTTTGTTAATGCCAGTGAACATTGAACATTTATGTAACAGCCGAAGTAATTAAGCATTAAATGGCGGTATAAGTTTACTGTGATGTGGTTATAAATTCACTTAGCACGTAGCAAAATGAAAAGAACTGCATCTATGTATTCAAATGCAGGTACCTATTTATTTAAAAATCACACCGCAAATTTCCACAATATTGCTCCTGTTCCCACGTTAACTCTTTATCATAGAACGTTTGTATCGGGTTTCTTGCTGGATTAAGTGCATGCTGTGATTCTGCAATTACAAGAACTGCGTGATGTTCAATGCAAAAATAAGATTAAATGGAATTCGATAATTGACGTCAGGATGCTTAACATAAAAGTAAATGCTACGTGACATCTCGTAGTTCAAGACTAAAATCCAAATTCACACATGCTTCCGTAATTCGCAAGTTGAAAATCAAAAAGCCCAAAACGAGTTGTCTACAAGCTTAGTTCATTGAAGATGTTAATAATGGTGTTTCATAGGGACAGGGTTTAACATGTAAAAATGATGCAAAAGATGATTTTTTCGATTTCGTTTAAATAAGAGTAGTTTTTGAAAATATGAATTTGGAGACGACTTTTATAAGGGAATTAGTTGAAGCTCATGATAATGTAAACTTAGAAATTTATAAGCATATCCATTTGTGCAATTAATTACTTTTAATTTATATTTTTCAGATTTCTGAATCTAATAATGTTTTCTAATGGAAATTTCATGAAAACCTGTTTGCACAAAAAGTCATGTGTTACCTAATCATAATTTAATGAATTTAAAATCAAAACATAACGTTCACAGAGTAAGTGAAAAAAATGGGTATGTATATGGGATCCTTAATTTTTCAAAAAATCAGGAAAACTTATCTGCTTTCGAAACATGCATGATTTTCATGTATTTCTGTTATCAATTTACTGAAATACCAAGTGCGACGCTTTGCATAGAAGGAATTTACTACTCCCTGAATATAGGCCAAAACACAACAACATTACGTAGCTTTGTTCATAAGTTTTGACTTGACAGATAAGATTTGAAAGCATAAAGAATGAGGTTTTCAGACTTTAATCCGTGTAACTCTATATCTCTATGATTTAGGACAGTTTAAAAGTGATATTCATATTAAAAATGTTGGTTAATAGCAAAATGGCTGGCTCCGCTCGCGTCATCATTTTTAAATTTATTATGTTCCGACATTGGAGATCTGTACTCTGTGCAGAATTGATTTATGTAGTGATTGCAATATTGAACACAAATCCTGTGTATTGTGCAGCCTAATAGATTTAAACGGTATGACTAGATAGATGGATAGATAGGAATTTATTAAAGTGTTCACCAATATCAGTTGCATACAAATAGCAATTGGTCTCCCTATTTTAACACTATAAGCCCACTTCGAGCGTTTGAATTCACATCATTAAAACAGTGGTTAGTCAAAAATTATTGAGCCAATACCTGCCAATTACTTGCTGTCAGAAAGAATATTTTATTGTAAATTCAAACTAGTCTGAACTGCTTTCAATATCGGTAGCAAAAGATGATTTTATGTATTTAAAAAATTAGTCTATTTGTCATTAAATTCTGTAATAATTGCAAAAACGTGGGTGAGCAATATGGTAAAGACACTATATAAATATTCGGTTTTGAAATCTAATGAGTTGCATACACATACAGAGAAAGATCAAATGCGCTACAGATGAGGAGACCGGGTAACATGTTTGAAAGAACATGAGTCTGCTTAAAATGAACATTGCTAGGAATGAACGAATTGTCCGCTTTCAACCAGAATTATTACCTTGGCCAGTTGAAACCGTATTCTTTCTTATTATTCATGCATACCTCCCCTCCGGAAACTGCGTAAATGAAAAGGTAATATTTGCCACAGAACTAATTTACCATTTTAAAAAATCCTAATGCGTTTCCAATGACGCTGAGTTCCTAGTACTTCATTTTATTAGCGCATTTAATAATCTCGCGAAGTTCACAAGTAAAACAGAAGTTTACAATTATAGCTTGGAAAACGCGTTAAACACAGAAAGTTGATTTAAACCTAAACTTGGCATGTTACATACTGGATAACGAACAAGCCAGTTTTTTACGGTGGGGATGTTGCTGACTTCTTCGTTCGCCCCAAGCATTCTAGTTTGGAAACTGGCTTAATGTTTGCTAATTTGTATTACGAGTTAATACATGAAACAGAAAAGAACTGCTTAGACTATCCCAAGAAGCAATATGGTCATATGAATATTTTTTGTAAAGTATGCATATATATTCTAACTTGAGTTCGTGGACTATATATCAATCACATGCATATTTGCATAAAATGGTAAAAGAGCTTCGAAACAGTCAAAAGTCTTGAAAATATGCTTCTGATAATACAGACCGGAGAGAAATATGACGATGATGGGAGGTTCTACATTAATACGATAATAACGTTATTACTGGAATCCGGAAATAAATAACAAACATATATTACCGGTTCAAAGTATCTTTAAAAAGTTGTTAGCAGTATCACATGGTATAGATCTCAGAAGTTTGTGCGTGAAAACTAACTTCGATCAAATTTTATAATGCTTAAGCTGACTTTCCCTCAAAAGTGTGATGTTGCTTATAAATTAAATCTCTTATGAATTTTATTTTCTCATGCAAACAATTGTTTGTCTATGTTTACAGTTTCATGATTGTGGTTTTTATAATAATATGTGCTTTTGGATCAATCTTCAAGGTATTTCCAGTTTAATTACATGAATAGCAATGAAGTGACATGCATTACCGTATTTTATGATGAAAGGTGTTTTGTAATTTGTAATTGTAATGCAATTGTAAATTACATTAAAATAATGCTACCTTTATCATGCTGACGCCTCATATTGCGACAGGTTAAAGCGAACGATAAAAAATACTTACCCTCCCGTGATGGGTGCGTTTTCTTGTGTAGGAAGACAGAATCGATTAGGTCAAGTTATTGTTTTCGAAAAAAACGTTTCCAAACACCAAATTAAAAGATATTTGCCTAACTTTTACTAAAGTATATTACATAAAAAATGTCTTTTAGTCACAATGCATAAACACTAAATGGTGACATATATTTACTGTTGAGCAGTTTTATACATGACTAACAAGTAGCATGAAAAAATCATATTAAAAGCTGTAGGTATATTCCATGATGTCAGTGATGCACTTACCAAGGATAATTGCTTCAGTTCCCACGTCATGATTCATGATAAATAAACAGTCTTGGAAAGCTTTGCAAAACAGCAGGCCCTATGTGAACAATATTAGCGTGACATATGTAAGCGAAAGTAAGGGTGATAAATTATTGAACATTTATGCCGGGAATTTATTTTTATTGGTATAATCCATTTTTAAATATGCAACGCATTAACAATTATTTGGAATGTTTGAATGTTCTTTGGCACTAACTTGTGCGACTTTAATACGGTGCCAGTTTAGGTACATTAAGGAAGGAAAAAAATTTTGGTCATGCTTGTTAATTGACACGGGTCTCTCTCAGTGTTTCTTCCAAACGAATTGGCGTAGTTATAAATATAAACAAAAGTTCCAGTGTTGAACCAGTATTCGTGAAAAACATGTTTTGAGCGGATATGACAATTCCAGGTCTTAATCTGTTTAACTTTCAACAACAAGACGGCCAAAAATGATAATCCTACCGAATTTGCTTGCTTTAAAACCCCTAATGGTTGTGTAGTCTCTCTCCATCGCGTCTTTATCGTTTTTTAATTGCTTCTGTTCCCACATTACAAAAATATCAGATGAGCAGAGCTCTTTTGAGCATGAGATCCGATTGCAGTAAAAATCTCTGTGGTGTGAGTTAAATATAATTAGTACGCTTGTGAGCAAAATCATGACAAAATTATGAAATGTTGCTAAAAGCCGTAGCGAAATGAAAACGATACATTTAATTTAATTTTATGGTTTATTTTATTACATTGGCCAGTCATTTACTTCAAGGGTTAAACAGCAATCATTTAATAACACCGTAAAACTATTTTTACTAAACATTCTATATGCCTTAAAATTACCATATTAAAAGTATTATATCATATGTATGCATTTCTAGATAAAAAGAATTTACATTGGCTTTTGAATTTTCCTGTCCATAAAATTACATATACAAACGGATCATTGTCTTTTTTTCCTATTTCTATTTCTGGCAAAATCAAATATACATTCTAATCTACTTATACTCAAATCGCTATTAATCTGCTTTAAAAGTTTTTCATTATGAATGGAGTCAACAATAAGAACTAAAATAAAAGCACTCATTAACTATTCCGAACTGAACTCGTCGTCGGTAGATATGTGGTTTGAACTTGAACGTGTATTTATGTCTACAATTTTTGTAACCGGATAAAATACTTCATTTGTGGCCTGCCCAGAAGGAATATTGATAGCAACATTAGTTACCGGAATTTGTAAGTTTTCACGAGTTGTAAACTTTTTTTGGGAATCGTATGAAGGTGAAGAATTTAGATTTGGTGCTTTGGACATGGCTTTGGACTGTATACCTTTATTTGTCTGATGCTCAAACTTTGAAACATTGTTCATGGCAGCACGCTTTCTTTGTCGCCTTTCTTTAAGTCTTTGTTTGAGTTCCTTGTAACTCACCCTGTCATTATAAGGTTTTGTCACGCAAACGTTTCTTTCTATTGCAACTAACTGTCCATCTACCTTTTCAAAAAAATTCCTGATGACATAACCCCTGGTTTTGTTAATATATCTAGAACCAAAGCTCAAAACAGCCAGTATGCTAGAAATCGCAATGTAAAAATATAACCGAACTACATCCACGCTTATGATATCGTGAGTTAAGCATTTTAGCATCTCTTCTTTTTTAAAGTCATTTAATGAATAGTAAAGTAGCCACTGAACTACATACAAGCATAGGGTGACTGCAGTTACTGAACCAACAACGCACATTGCTACGCTATACTTTAAAACAAGGAAGAATGTGTTAACCCTATCCTGCACGTAATAATCGGGATTGCTGCATTTATAAATCTGCCGTTCTAGGTACGTGTATTCATACAAAAATGAATATACAAAGATGCCAAAGAAAGGGATAAATGACCCATAATGCAAAAAACTTACAATATCATCAAAATAGCCAAAATCGGTTTCAAAATCCAGTTGATCTACTCCCAGGGATGAGTTGCATGCAGCAAGTCCCTTCCATGTCCTTAATGTAGCAAGAATATTACTTATGGCGTCGAGAATCCCCATCCAGGAACTGGATAAATGTAACATTACCAATCCAAACCGAGAAGTCATCGTTATGAAAAAGATGCAGGAGCTACAGCTATAAAATAAAACAAATATTTTAGCATGATTTTTAAAATACATTGCACCTCATTTAAGCCTTACAAATATAATCCTAAATGCATGAGTACGAACTAAATGGAAATTTGTGTGCAGAAAACAGGTTTTCAAAATACACTGACCGGAAGTGGACACTCGTTGCAAACCCAATTGCGATAAAGCATCCAACACCCGATGATGCTAGTATGGCTGTAGTCCAGGTAGTGAATTCATTTAGACAAAGGTACCAAGTACACAGGGCTGTCACAATGATAAAAGCTAACACAACTTGACAAACTTTTCCTTTGTTCAAGTTTGCGAAACACATTGCTAAACACACGGACGCTGCCATGATTGTTTATCACAAAATGGATGTTTCAGGGAAGAAAGCGAGGCACTCTTTCCAATTACCAAGACAAGTAGCAAATGACAGATGGGTTAAAGGACGTATCTGTATGCTAATGCAAAATCGCCGCATGCATACCCCATGCTTGGTTTACCGAAGATAACCCATGCGAAACATATCCCGTACTTATATTCCTTGACTTAGGTATCACTTATACTGCAGCTAGATCGAAATTCTGCATCTGATCTGTCATCGACGATGTTTAGTTTGCCACTGGACTGCTTTCACTGTAAACGTTAATGCTTCGCATGCGTTGATTGAGGAACAATTATACAGCTACTCCACGAGAATACCGTAATAGGTAACATCGATGGGCGGGATTGTCGAATGGACACCCGTAGTAAGATTTTAGGATTAAAATAGTGTAAGTTTGTTGCAATTAAAAAATTCGGAGTCACGTGACACATGTCAATAATGGAAATGATTGAAAGGGGCCACTTTTTGAAAGGGTTCCTTTTGGTCTATTTGTACGAAAATTTGCACACAGGACCGCAGGTTCATAGGTTCAACGGTTTTTGAATTATCGGGGTTTTTGTAAAGTCATAAAAATGTTGGTATGTAAACCCCCGATATTTCAAAAACCGTTGAAGCAAAAAAAATAATTCCAACGGCAATAGTCTGAGTCTTACCTACCTTAGTCTTAGTGCCAGACATGAAGCCAGTTGGTAGGCACACTTTGAGTTTTTACCCATCAGGCTACCATGAGAACTTGTTATCGCGAATTCTTGGTTTTATATTGGCACTAATTAATTAACTTATTTACTAATTAATGGATTAATGCATTCAACTAATTCCTATGGCAGTTTGCTAGCTTAAATAAATAGCTTATCACTCCCTGATAATTTGAAGGATTACTAGCCACCTATTATTGTCTACTATCTACTAGTTATCATTGCATATCGTTTATTTATCCGCGTACTTAACTTGTAATACTTGTGCACAACAAAATGCTTAACAAATTTATACCCAATAATATACAGTAGTCGTCTTTGCCCATTTTTAAGACAGTTTTCCAGTCATATAAAAAAGAAAATGCACTTGATTCCTAATCATTTCGCCGACTCACATTATCAAAACAACAGAATATCTAAACTTCCTCCGAGTTGTGGATTTGGAAAGCTATGGCTTGCGAAGCTAGTGAAGGTAAATTTAAAAATTATTTTTAAACTTATTGAAGCTTGTTTTTTAAGTAAAGGAGATTATATTAAGCTAAATATTATCTACCAACTAAAGTTCCTTTAACTTTGATTTTAGAACTTTATTTCAAAGGGGAAACTAGTGGATTTCCGTTCAATATTTTTATACGGGCGTTATCTAATGCATTTGTCATTATTGTTTTTTATTAGGAAAATGCAATAATGGATATTCAGCAGAGGCTTCCAGAAACAGACGTCTTAGTAATTACATGGCTTCCGCAAAAACACTTGGCAATTTAATTTTACATGAAGTCGACATCGCATGGACCTGGTTGCTTGGGCGCGTTTCAATTTTTTCTGCGTTTCATGAGAACGTAACCGGCTTTTCTTTCTTAGGTGAGCAATTAAACCCTAGCTTAATAAAAAGATTGGAAATGGATAAGTTCTAATAGAAATTTTGAATATTATTGGTTTTCGAAGGCCGTGACGAACTTTCATCCCGGAAATTAGGGTGGTGGATGGAATGGCTTTTCCCAACTCTGATGACTATTCTTGTTGGAACTCTTACCTTGAGTTACTACTTGTTGGCCCCTCTTGAGGTCGCAGCAGCTGTTATGTGTTTAATGGCATTCATCGCAGGAATCCTGGTTTATTACTCCACGTCTCTTAGAGCAATTTATGTTTTGTCAATGCAGGATTACGCTTTTATTTTTTTAAAACTTGCTTTGCTTGACATTTTAATGCAAACTAGCTCTTTGACTAAAGCATTTCAAAATGGCAGTAGCTTTTGGGGATCTGTTGTTTGCACAGGGAACAAGATTCAAGATCTTTCTATAAATGCTACAGAGGCAGGAATCTTAAACATTTTAGATGCATTAGAAGAAAGCGTTTCACCAATTCGCGACATGTCTGACACAATGCAGATTGCTGTATCGCCTTTTCTAGAATCCCTAGCTTACATATTAGTAGTGTTACTTCAAGTCCTCGCAGCCTTAAAAAATTTAAAAAGCGTTTGCGATGGGGTGCATGACAAGGTTTTGAGCACATGTTCGGGCTATTTCGCCTTTTTTCATCTAGCATGCTTTGGTTACACTTATAACTCTGCCGAGGGTGGCCCCTCAAACTCATGTGGGGCTTTATTTGAAGTTTCCCAGGAATGTGAACGGGCAAGAAAAGAGGAATCATTGTGTGCATTATTCAATAAATTAGAATCCATTCACGAAGCTGTAGCAGATTTCAAAGAAGTTCAGTTAGAAAAATTAAGGTCAGAATTTCAGATTGATCTAAATTATTCATACGAGTGGAACGTTTATGTTAATGCAAGCCCTTTCAGGGCAATGGAAAACGAGTTGGCTACCCACTTTGAAACTTTTTATAATTTATATGATTTAGTTTCCATTCTCAAGGGAGTTTTTTTGGTTCTGTATTATCTATACATATTTTATGATAATTCCAATCTTGTTAGGCAATTCAAAGCTGGTAAACCAAACAAATTAGATGTGAAGCCTGTCTCTGCAATTCGACTAATTTTTAATAGGGTAACGTTACACATCTGTCTCGTTGTGATAGCCTTTGTATGTGACGTGTTTCTATACATCCTTTTTAGCTGGGTTCGCCGTATTATTCTAGAAAATCCCTTAGATTTTGGAGCAGAACTTAGTGCTATTTTTGAGAATAATGGGGGAGGCCTTTCAAAAGCCGTTACAAACTTTTTTTTGAAAACCTTTTATTTTGCGAATAATAATAATTACTTCATCACATTTGATGACTGTTTTTCCACAGAATATTTATATCCGTCCATTATTCCAGTTGCAATATCATTGTTGGCAGTGGCATTGTTGATATTATTGCATGTTTTAGAGTCGTATTTAACCCGTAAAAAGAACACGACTATTGAGTCCATTATTCGTTTGCATGTGGATGCTGTTTGATTTAAATTCTTCCTTGTGAAATGACCTCTTAGTTGGCTTTTACTTATATATTAATCCTGAATAAATCAGTGATTGCAAATAGTTTAGTTTGTCTTGTTTGTAGATAAGTTTATACTACAGAAATCCTTTACCTTGTTTTATCTGACTTTATATAACATGAAAATATCGAACTTTTTTAGTTTGGAATCCCATTTAGATAGATTACAATTTAGTAGTTGTGTCTTTTGCACATTGTTATATTCACTCTCCAACTTGTACCATTTTTGGAGATCCAAAGAATTGACATTTTCGAATTGCACCTTTTTTAGCCGTCAGCAATATTAATTCTGATTTCGGTTTATGATCTTTAAATATTTATTGTACAATCTTTTCCATATACACACACAGCCAATACTAAGTTTTGAATTCTATGTACAATCCATCAAAATAATGCAATGATCAGCGTTCTACATGGGTATTTCAGCGTGGGTATTTCACATTGCATCTCCTGACATTTATCGTAATAAGACAAATTGTAAGCATGACTCCAAGTAAGATTTCATTCCAACTTACTTAAAGAACTACAATTCGTCAGCAGCATGTATTTTAGATGGCATAAATACAGCAATATCATCCCCTTTCTCATCACAAGTTACTTCACTCTTCCAAATGATTACATCAAGTAATGCGCAAATTGATTCACGCGAACATCTCATCTCACAAATTTTCATCTCTTCATTTCATAACCTATAAATTTTTGTGTAGAATTTAAAACTGAAGGTCCAGTTTACATTGAAACTTTCGAATGTAATTTCTACGTACATTTAAAATCTAAAGTTGCAAGGACTAATTTAAAAGTTGTGCTTGCATTTTTCTGTAAGTATTAAAACATTAGACTTTGCATTTTGCTAGATAAAGTTAATCATTTAAGACCTTATAAGTACTGTTGGGAAACCATTTTTATTTATAGAAAAGAATATACAAAAACGAACAACACCCCAAATCAAAAAAACTTAACCCCATCAATAACTCCACTCGTATCATCAATCATAACCTCACACTTCCTTGTCCCACGTTCCATTCCTTTAAGTAATACTCCAAGAACCTTATCATCCATCCCAATAAACCAATCATCATTCAAAATCTCATAAACCGTAGCAATCCCTCCATTAGCCAACCCATTAGCTTTCGCATAGTCATAAATCTTCTCGTACCACTTTTCTCTAGGTATAAACCAAATTATAACTGAATCTACTCCTTGACCGCTAGGATTATTCAACTTCTTATTATGATGATATTGCTTTTCCCGTTGGGAAGCTGATGAAGATGAAGCGACATTTGTGTTATTAGGTACAGCGTGGTCGTTGTCAATCATATACGTGAACAGTTCTGTGATGAAATCGTTGGATAAGGACCGTTTTATTTCTAGGTTTGTGAAAATTTGCTCGTTACGTGTGAGGATGAACTGGTTTGATGATTTACAGGAGGATTGGAGGAGTTTTGTCCAAGACTTACATTTGTAAGTTTTTGATTCTACGCTATGTACTGCAATTAAAACGTATTCACACATTACAATTAGCGTAATTCTCACTGGCAAAAAGGACTAACGACTTCAAAGTATTTACCCGTGGAATACAACTCCAAAGTTACTAATTTAGATTTGAGTATCTTCAAATTAGCTTCAGCATTATTCCGCAAGTGTCTGTTGTACTTTAGTTCACGTTTCAGCTCACTATTTTCCCGTTCCATTGACACTTTTAGTAGCAACAAAGTGTCACGTTCTGTTCGGAATGTTTCTAGTTCTGTTGATGAGGATGATGTTGGAGGAGATGAATTACCGTGCATTGTTGATTGGTAATGTTGTAACTTACGGGTGTATTGTGAGCGGAGGAACTCGAAACGGTCGCGGTAGCTCTGTAAATTAAATGAGAGATTTTTTATAAACTTGTATTTGGCAGATACACGTATCGACGTAACGTAAAACGTAGTTATGTAGTGCAAGAAAATGCAAGTTCGGTGTTTAGTTTAAGCAAATACACTCACATCAAAAATCTGTAGTGTTTCAGATTTCAATTTCTTAAACTCAGCAGCAAGCTCATCCTCACTCTTCGATATCAACTCCAACTGTGTTTTAATGTTTGCCGAATGACAATCACCCCGTTCCAACTCAATCAGTAGGTTTCTATTCTCTTCGGTCAGCTTCTTCACCAAATTCCTTAGCCGAGTCAGCTCATTCTCAACTGAAGAACGAGAACGAAAAATAATCATTAATCACAAATCAAGCAAACAAAAAACATATTTAAATTGTACAAAAAAACGCTCTCCTCACTTTTTAACCTCTTCTCTTCATCCTTAGAAAATAAACTATTCCCACGAATACTCCAAGTAGCTTTCCATCCATCAGAATCCACTCCACCACCCCCACCACTAAACCTACCACCACTCCCAACCCTACACAATTTTTCTTTTAACCTTTTAACCTCATCCCTTACAGAAATAACCTCACATTGTAGCCCCCCTACCTCCTCCTCCCTCCTCTCCTCAACTTCTTTAATCCTAACCTGTAACTCCCGTACAACACTATCTTTCTCCTCAACCTCCTCCCCCAACCTAACATTGCCGATTCTCAACTCCCTCACCTCATTATCCAACGCCCTAATTCGTTCACTCTGTCTTTCAACAATCCCATCTTTCTCATTCAACTGACTCTTTAAACTCCTATTCAACTCTTTCAACCCTTCATAATCCGTATAGTTCGCATTACTCTCCAACCCACTCCCACCTTCCCCGCCCGCTTTAGAATGCTTTAATATCTCAACCTGATCAACCAACTCGTCGTTTTTTTCCCTTAACCCGTTGATCTCTACATTTAACGCTGCAATCTTTTCGTTCTTCAACTCATCACGGGATTTTGATTCTTCACGAAGCTTTGCAATTTCTGTTCCTCGATTTCGATCCCGGATCTCTTGCTTCTCACGCAAATACTCTACTTCCGTTGCGTAGAGTCTACTAAAGTTTTCTAAATAATACACCGTCTCCATCTTCACAAGCAAATGCCTCGTTTGTCACACAATTTCTCCGGACTTCTAATGTTGTGTAGTAATTTTATATTGGACCTTTTTTTACATGTTAAATACCGTCCGACTTGTGCATCTGCATACCAAGGAATGCCATTGATTTTATATCGGCTTCAAAAACTGACTTGTTTTCGCAATGATTGATTTTATGCATAGTTATCATATAGTATACAGAAAATCATGCAATCTTGCTTTATTCATCACCAACCAACTTGTGTCTCGCGTAAACAAATATATTTTAAATAGCGATTGCCAGAAATAACTTATGCAGGGCAAATATAGGGAAAAACGCATACCAGTCGTGACTTTTACAAAGGAAAACATATAAAGTACATGTATAAAGCTTTTTATTTATTTATTACACAGGACATACATATGTATTTTTCTGTGGTCACATTTTACAGCAATACATTATGAAATAATACTAAAGTATGCATTTCAGTGCTTATAGAGTATCTCGGGTTTCGAATTAATTAAACAGTTACATTATATGTGTTTAAATGATGAGCCAGTATTATAAGCTGGGATTTCGAGGCATGAAATTGTATTTGTGTAATATTTTGTTCCTTCCGACAGTTCAAAGTTTTACGGTTCTGGATCTTTAGAGTTCTGGTCTCCACTTTTTTCAAATGGAGAGTAACTACAAAACATGATACAGAATTTGTAAAATATGTACAAGAAAACTGTAATTTATGGTGGGACCTTGATTTCAGCAACAGATCACTAATATAACTAGATATCGTACAGACCCCACTTACCCATGTTATATGCTCGAAAATATTTGTGGTTTGGCTTTACTACGTAGCTGAAGTATTCAGCGTAGTTATATTCTTTTTTGTTTGTCTGTCTGTCCGTACACGCTAAGGCTTTGAAACATCTGGACCGAATTCGCCCGAATTTGGTTTGTAGGTACTTTAGGGACAGGACAATAAACCAACCAAATCAGTTATGCTAGCAGGCTTAACAGAAAGGGTGAAAATACTAATACTTGAATTTCCTAGGTCGCTAAAAATGACAAAAACCTTGTCCCCTTGAGCCTTAGCAACTATAACGTTGGAGTTTATTGCACCAATGCTCTAGCATGGGTAAACCATACGGTATCTTAAAATGCTATTTTGTCATGCATTGAGATCTGTCTAAGTTAAATCCTCTTAAGTATAAATTATATTGTAAATATTGCTATAAGAGCTCAACAATTCTAGCATTTTTTGAAACAGAATCGGCATATATTTAATGTTGGTTTTTGCATATTGGATATAAAAGATTATCTTCCAATAAGTGAAATACTAATGTTTAAAATTGTACCAGGAGTTAGTGCCCAGAGAATTTGAAGTGGGTTCCTATACAGAAACGTTGCACTTTCCCTGGGGATTTGTTCCACATCCCTGGAACTGGATTGAGCTTTAAACAAATTATAGATATACTCAAATATGTTACCACGGGGCTTATTTATGCTAAATCTAGTAGCCCCTTAAATTTTTTAAGCTTTCAGACTTTCGGGTAGATTGTATCCCGACGATTTTCGGGTAGCTTGTATCCCGAATATTTTCGGGTAGCTTGTATCCCGAATATTTTCGGGTAGATTGTATCCCGAATATTTTCGGGTAGATTGTATCCCGAATATTTTCGGGTAGATTGTATCCCGAAGACTTTCGGGTAGTTTGTACCCGACGATTTTCGGGTAGCTTGTAT
>JAHZNG010004768.1:0-10656 GCA_027744375.1 Orchesellides sinensis
GGAAATGTGAAGCACACTTCTACCTCTTTCCCCCACTAGATCCACTATTTCTGGAACCAGTTCGAGACAAAACGAATAAACTTGAGCTACTCATCCCAGGGAGCTTTAAACGCTTCTTCTGGTCCATGAAGCGCCAGGAAGAGGTTGGTGGTCCTGGAGTTGCAGATCTTGATAACTACAACGTGACAGTTCTTTTGTTCACCAGAGACCGCCATGATATCCTTGTAACAAATGATGGTGGGGATATGATGACCGCATGGAGGGAAAGCCTCACTGGTTACCACGACAAATTGGGAGAGCCTCCGACAACAACAGCAAGAGAACTACTTTTCATTTCTCCCCACAAAATGGGTAGACTACACCTTGGGCCCGATGTCATTCTGCTAACTTCAATGCATTTGCTGTGTCGCTACTGCGACCCTCGCCAAATAATGAAACCTGTTTCAGTTGGCACACCCAAAAGCCTACACGCTCTAAAGAATGCAATTTCGGTGTATAATACCAACATTCACAATATTATCTACAGAATATGGGCTGTGGGAGAATCATACTATGGATTTTGGTTACTGGGTATCCCCCTTCCTTCAGATAAGCATTTACTTGAACTGCGCAATTTACTCCACGATAAAAGCCTTCGAATGGAAAGTCTCCGGTGGCAATTGGAAGCTCGTGTGTTTCAGAACGTATTTGGCAACGCCACCTTTTGCTACTTCATAGTAAGGTTTTGCACTGAGAAGTACTCCCGTGGTGGTCCAGCATTCGACGAATACTACCAACCTGCCATAGGAGTTTATCCAAGTGGTGCAATGGACTACAATCATTTCCTGTTTCATCCAAAACAACTAAAGTTTGTGAGTTGTGGCACGCCTATTCCTAAAATGCTCGCTTTCGACCAGCTTGTCTCCATATTTGATAACTGGATTTGGCTCCTGATTGCAATAACAGCAATTGTGGTGTCCTACGTGACTAGTCTTATCCTGGCTTCACAAAACAACCAGTGTTGTATCAACTTGCGGGAATACTTTCACTTGTGCTTCATCCCATCACTACTGTCCTACTATCGTTGTCTTACAGAACAAGGAGATCCAATTTCACCTGCGATTATAAAGATTACCTCTTTAAAACTAATGATAGCCCTTTTTATGCTGGTGTCCTTAGTACTAAGCAATGCATACAAAAACGAGAATATTACGCAGCTCACTTTGCCACGCTCTTACATACCAATTGACACGCTTGACTCTCTTATTCAAAATAACTTCACGATTTTCACGAGAGGCTCTGTTTGGTCAGGAACAACTTCTGCTCCGTCTAAAAATTTCGAGCATTTGGTTCCCCCTCTATATCAACCAATGGTACTTTCCATGATGAACAATTTTTTTCTTAAAAATGTAGTCCAATCCGGTAAAGTCGGCAAAAGTTTTATAATTGTCGGTGAACTGTTTAGCGCCGCCCAGTATGAAGTCTCCTTCCGGAACTTGTTCGCAGACGACCAGAAATTCTCAAAAGTAGCTAAGCGAGCACTAAATCACACGCTGTTAATGCCGCGATGGCAAAAGCTCATGTTTGATGAAAGTGGCAACTGCTCAATCTACAACAACTCCGAATGTGATGTTCTAAAGGAATGCAATAACACTGCGCTTTTTCTGAATGACATGGATGCCCACATGAAGTACCATGAAATGAAGAGGAAACGCTTAGTTGGCGTTTATTTGAGTAAGGAACGGTTAGCCAAAAATCGGCATGGCTTAGATTTTGGGCGGTGGGCAAGTTCCATAGTAATTCAGAGACTAAAAGGGTTATCCGCATCGGGAATTTTAGGATGGTGGGACCACTTCGTTGTTGATGTGCTACCTAAGCTAAGAGCTAAATACTATAACCCTGGAAATACCTTTCGTGGTGCAGATTTACAAGGAAATATTGCTGTTGTATTTGTTGTTTATGGCGTTTTTATTTCTGTGGGGATAGCGTTATTTGTGTTAGAAATGAGCTTAAATGTTTGTCAGCATTTGCTTGGCGGAACAAAAGTTCACCCGTTTGTAAACCTGGAGGCCAAAGGTGGAAGCCTTTTATCAAAGAACATTTGCAGCCTTTCGACAACACGAAGTTTGAAACATATATTATATACAGGAGGTGTGTCATTTTGCATTAACTTCGTTTCTAATACTCTTAGGTATTTTTTTACTAAGTCCTTACAAGTTGTTTCCATAATTAATCGTTCCTGATCTCTACAAGGTACAATATATGACAGATTGAATTATAAAAATCAGTAAATTAATTGTCTATGTTAACATTTGTCAAAAGTCACAAATACATCATAAAATGTTGAGTACTTTGTTGAAGGTTGGAAAGTACATTGCTTGCGGCTTTACGCGATAAATATCAGATTTATCATAAAGAATTTGGTGAGTCCAAGGATTTTCAATAGATCAGATGGGCTTCATGAAAGGGGGGAATATGCAGAGGAAATTTAAAAAAATAAGAGTATGAACGCAGAATCGGGAAGATGGGTTGATATCCCGACTTTTATTTTATTTACACTATCTAGCATATCTAGGAGTATATAGTGGTATTTACTCCGTTAGGGTGGTTCACTCAGGAAATGACACCTTTCGTTCTGGCACCCAGAAAAAAGTTACACCTTTTCTTCGACGAATCAAAATGATACCATTAATGCTTAAAATGACACCAATGAAAAGAACATAGAATTGTTAAAGAATCAGACGAAACACCAACGTTTACAGTACAGTATTTATTTCATATCGTGATGCTTAAAATTTGGAAGCGGATAAAAGGACTGTCAAAGAATGGTTCGTAAAATAGTTATTCCGTATTTAAGGGTATATTAAAAACTAAAATTTATAGTCTTAAAAATGTAATAGCAAATATTAATATATAATATTTCTAAGAGTTTTGTGTTTCAATATGCAATATTTTAACTGATCTGATAGATATTATAATCACCTGACTGGCTACTTTCTAACTTACTATCATTGTAACTATCATTCCATTTTAAGGTGGAACCTTCAATAATATTAGAACTTCTTGAGAGCCCGTTAGCAACACGATCTCCGGCATTCCAAAAATCCATTGGATACCTAGGATACTCTGGTCGTATGTTTACTAACTTTAGAAAAACTAACTAACTTCGTCAACTTTTATGCAGTATTAGCAACATTGGTAAAGAGAAAAAAATATGCAATTTAATTTCGTAAATTTTTACATGCCAAAAATTTTACATTTTGTGTTTTAAATTTTATTCAAATGAATGCATTTAAACATTCATGTTTTCTGAACCGGCATTATTTGTGTTGGTATTCGAAAGGTGTCAAAGTGATTTGCAATGGTGTCACTTTGTAAAGTCCAAAATTTTTGCCTAAAGTGACACCTTTTTTCAAAAGAGTCAGAACGTAAGGTGTCACTTCGAATGCCAACCGTTGGGGTTGGGATTATTCTTGGCTTTTATTGGATTTCTGAGGAAAGTTAAGCGTTGCAAATGTGGTAATGTATTTTGCGTACCATTTACGTGTTTCTTTCGTTGGTGGCTTATTTAAGATAAAAGTACTATTACCTGTGTAATAAACTAGTTGACGTAAGACGTTATACTATGGAAGCAGCAAAAGCAGATGCACATATTCACCTACATATTTTTCGACAATTGATTTTAAAATATAGCATTTTTCATCACATAACCATCAAATTACAACATATACATATTTTTCTTCACATAACCATCATAACACAACATTTACATATTTGTAGTAATATTTTTTTCATTAAATTTCATAATATTCTCGTTTTTACATTGAATCATCAAAATATACCTTCTACAGAACTTTTTATATTGAACCACAAAAATATTCCCTTGTATTTTTTTAGTATGTCCATATATTCACCCTGGATTTTCTAGGGGTTCATAATTTTAACCGTGGTTTTTTATATGTAATCCTTACAACAAGTGACATAAAACGGTTTTTTCGTGCCTAAAGGTTTTATTTTTTAACAGATTTTCACCTCATAATATACCATTTTTATACATTTTTCTGCATTTACCCATCAATATATACCATTTGCATACCTTTATACTCCAAACCATCAAAATATACCCTTAAAATATTTTTTCTTATAGTATACCTTCATAATATTCCCCTTGGGTATTTTGGTTACACAAAATATTCCTCTTGGGAAAAAACGTTCTTTTCGTGCCTAACGGTTTTGTTTATCGACCAATTTTCTTGACTAACAAACTTGACTTCTACTTTTATGTGTTCTACCCATATGCCAAATTTCATGTGCTTCGGTCAATTCGTTTTGAATTATCGTGGTCTCAGACACACGGACACACGTCAATGGTAATCACATAAAGCATCTTCAGCTTCGCTTTCGCTGCTAAATAAAAATAGTAAAAGGAATTGAAAAAAATTTGTGTAGAAATCTTAACTTATTGCAACTACTTCGATATGCTGTATTTTGCGCTTTTTGTCATAAAAACAAAGCAAGTTGTCCTCTGCAAGCAAACCCTCTGTTAATGCGCGGACGAGTTTCAAATACCTTAAGTAGCTGAAGTTTGTTTCATTATGTTGTATGATTTTCTTTATGATATTTGTATGCATAAGAGTTAACGTTACTTATATGTATTTTCTTTGTTTTGTACGATAGGATGCAGATGTTGAGTCATAGAGTTTAGTGTTACCCCGTGAAAGCACGCCGTGTGAGCTGGTGGTTAAGGGATGTAAGTTTTGCAGTTTTGTTGTGGTAGTTGCCTTTCAGAAGTCGAAGGTAGAACTTGCTTGAAGTTAGAGTGGAAGCTCAAATGTGTGAGAAAAGCAAGACAAGATAGTGCAGTGCTATCTTTACAATTTGTAAAAATATTTACAAGTTTAATTGTTGTAATAAAAAACCATGCGTAATTAGTAGCGTCGTGGTGTTACTAATTAGCATTTATTTTCTGCGGTTATGTGCAGATATAATGCCTGAAAGTAGGGCAAAGTAGACTAGAAAAATAGCTAAAACCCTGACCTCTGAAAGTAGGAAACCCTTTAAAAATTCATCAGTTAAAAATCTGAGCTGTCGAAGTTTAAACATAATATACACTCTCCAAATTACAGATAATGGATCTGTCCCGTTTAAGTGGTAAATCAGGTCATGTGCGGAGTTATAGAGTAGAACAAGCCAAAGAGCACAATTGTAATGAGAAGGAAAGAATACATAAAATGGTGCTTAGACACGGAATCCTTTGTTGGATTATGGCAAATAAGCAAATTATGTTGAGGGTTGTGTATGTGTATAGGTGATAAGGACTATGCTACAAAGTATAACTCCAACCGCTGCTTAAGCCACTGTAGGCCTATTGCAGTCTATAGCCTCACTGAAAGTAAACGACAAATCAACCAAATCAGATCTGAGAGGGAAATCACAGGAGCTTCTAACATTTACCAGCGCTATAAGCAGCAGATATATAAGAGATCTGGGATCTCGTAAACTGCGCTACAAGCTGCTACGTCAATATAGGAATCTCAACAAACGATTTTGACTATTAAGCTTATATAAGTATCAATGCCATTTAATTACCATATCTTATTAATTTTGCCACTGATGAGGATTGAGCCCCATAGTACCTATTTAGAGTGAATACAGATTGAATACCATACCACTCGAATAGGCTGCTTTTGGCTTATGTTGAGGGTTGCAAGCACTACAGAACAGAAGCTGTTTTGCATGTACAAAATGCAAGGCAAAATGTGTAAGTATGTGCAACTTACGAAAGCTTCCTTTCCAGATAGATTATTATTATTTAGCCTTTCGTCAAAATCCAAATAACCATTTGCGATTTATGTATTTCAGTTGAAAGTAAGTATATAAGTTTCCTTCATTGAATAAGACCAAATCTAGAAAGTAATATATAATCAAAAACAGATATAAAGGAAGAATTTTATCGACTATTTTAAAGTTCTTACAAAATATTCTAATTTCAGATTTGCCACGTAGATCTGTTTACATAATATGGGTATAGCTATAACCAAACCGGAAATTAAGCAGACAGTTTCAAAAGCATACTTGACCAAGCATCCACTTAGAAAAAAACTAAGCAGCTGACAATTATGATTTAGACAGGAAAACGAAAAGGGATTAATGCAAAGGTTATGTATGACAGCAATTTAGGCCGTGGAAAATAACTCATATTACATCGGCAGGAGTGAATGCTTATTGCGCAGGAGAACCAAGGTAGTTTCGTCACATAGAACCAGGTTATGGTTTAAACTAGAGAGAACTCTTAAACTGAATAAAATTTAAAATGTCGGGAAAATTTATAATTTTCATGTGTCTTTTACAACTTTCCATTTCTGCAAATATTTACTCTCCTCCTTTTAATTCTGGCATATCCCTCATTTACTCACAATACCGTAAAGCAGGTGGAAAATCTGATTCCTCTGAAATCACCAACTTAAACGAATATTTAGACCTATTTGCTCCAGCTCACTGCCTTATTCACATAATCAACTATAAAGGCCTTGACCTTCATCCCCAACGCAATCCAGTGGTTCTTACCCGCTACGACACCATCCTCCTAAGTATAAAGAATAACACTTACTTTAACTTATACAACTACGACAAAACACCCTTACCACATCAGCTTCACAATGCGACAAATATATCTACCTTCTTAAATATACTTTCTGAGGAAGAAGTGGAATCTGAAAACACATTCATCCAAAGACAACGTCGTATCGATAAAGGTCTTCCAGCAAAACCATGGGTGTGTGAAGCCCACCTGTATCTCTTGCCCCCCTCCCAAAAAACCCCACATTTTTACAATGAATTTGAGCTCACAATTCCAGCTCTATCATTTCCTTGGTACTGGATGTCGATGGAAGTGGATCGTCATTACACTACGCCTAGCCTAATCCGAACAAAAATGCGTTTTGATATTTTAGTGGCTAAAACTGACCACCAAACTACTACAGAATGGATAACTGGTGTATTGCACGCAATTCGCATTCCAAAGATTCCATCTGAGTCCGCCATTGTATCATGGGAGCTATTTGTTTTGAAAACAGCTGGTATTGCCCCAAGACTCTTGCACATTGAAAGCATAGATGTGTTATGTCATCACTGCGATCCGTGTACAGCTTACACACCAGTCAGAATATCTCGAAACCAGCTTAAACTAAAAAATGACAATCTCTTTCAAATAACTTTCAAGCATAATCAAAACACTGATAATATCATATGGAAGCTTAACGGATTCAATCCACATATAAAGATAGGTCGTTTCCGGAATCCCAACGTGTACCCGGAGCAGCTCTTTACCGATATGGATTCCCTACTTTCGAAAACAATGGAGGAGTTGCTATTCTACGCTTTGGGAAATGCCTCCTTTCACGAAATCGAAACTACTACATCGATTGGCACCAAGTCTTATTGCGAAGTTGCTAAAAACACCCAATACTTATCAACCTGTGGTTGTTTCCCAGTATACGATGAACATCGTATGTTTCCCATCATCACATATGGTAACGTCCCTAAGGCACAACTGGCGTTTCCTTTTATTACGGAAAGCTATAGAGTGGTCAGTTGCGGGCATTTAAGTGGAGACCTACCTTTTTACGAACTCCTGTCATCCTACAAAACAATAGCGTGGAGTGTGATACTTCTCACCATATTCGTTTTTCCTTTTCTTTGTGTGAAAATCGAACGGTGCACATATTTCACACGAAAAATTCGTGAAACCCGACCAAATTCCTATACATCGTATGTCTTTGCGACTCTTAAGCCATTTGTAGATGAAGGCATGGATGAAATTGGGAAATCTTTGGAGTTAACGCCAGTTCGTATGGTTATATATTGGTTTCTTCCCATGTCAGTTATACTCAGCAATGCTTATAAAGGAGACAACATTACCAAGTTGATATCACCGGTTCCCCCCACTCCATACACAACATTTGAGCAATTGGTCGCCAACTTGTATTCAATTTACTCATTGCCAGTTACCACGGAAGGAAATAGCACGGTGCCGCTTATATCGTATGAGCAACACCTTCCTAAAGTAATTGGAAGGAATGGGAAAGGTCTTCATCAGATTATGTTTACTTTTAGTCACCCCTTTAAGCACAAGATTGTTGGTGTCACCGTGGTTTCCGAAATATGGATACTTTTAAAAAGGACTTTGTGGGGGGAGGAATCCTCTTCCAAGAGAGATGAATTTATTCTAAATAACACCCAGATAAACCAAATGGCAGGATTTGCAAACGCTAGCAATGAGTGGATGTGGGTTGCCAGGGCTGGTTTACAAATGTTTTTAAACTGCACTGGGAAAGTAGCTGCTATAGCGGAGCACAAGCTTATTCTTGAACTGCACAGTTGGTACACTCAAATGCATCATAAAATGTTTAGTACTCCGTTATCATTTGGGAAGTATACAGTGGCTTCGCGAGATTCCGGCTTTATGATGGAAAATTGGGTAAATCCAAATATTGTCAAAAGATTGGGGGGACTGCGTGAAGGGGGGATTATTGAGTGGAAAAATAGGTTTGATGAGAAAGTGTACGCGGAATCGGGAAGATTAGTTGACATCCCGACAGTCAATGTATTTACACCGTCTAGCATGTCTGGAAGTATTAAGGTGGTATTTACTCCGTTGGGATTGGGATTTCTAATGGCGTTTGTGGCTTTACTGAGGGAAGTTAAACGTTGCAGATGTGCTAATGGACACTAAGAACATTTTCCGTAACGTTATCGTAACTCCCGTAACCGTAAAAAAATACATGGCTCGTTTATGCACCATGGTTACGGTTACGGGCCTTAGGGGAGTTAGGGACAAAAAAGTCCTTAGTGTCCAATGTGTATGGCTGTAGAATATATACGTGTTTTTGTCGGTGCTGGCTTAAGTAAGAAAATGTATGACGTAGTTAATAAAATAAATAGTATGTTTTATTGAGATTTACATATGATCCCTCCATCAATGTATTTATGCGCTTATACAAATTTATATTAATCACCTGATTTACACAATTTCAATGCAGTTTTTGCACATAGAAATTCACGTAAGTGTTGTGCAAGTAAAAACTCGATTTATCAGAATGAAAATACAAGATTAGACGATGTAGACGTTTGCCATATCTATCTCGCAAATGCTATATTACACACTCTGAATTTTCTCAATGTGTGCAATTATATACTGAGCAAAAATTATCAGAAACAAATTTCTTTTGAGGGTTTGGATTTCCAAAATTCCTATTTTGTCCTCCAACTGTATATATTTCAGTTACTAGTCTAAATTCGAATCCGCACTTTATTTAATCAAGTATGCACTTTATCTATTATATACAGTAAATATTAAAAGTCCTTGAATAAGCACCTTTACTTTCAGCTTTTTTTAAACAAAGCGGCGAAGGTGTTAATTTTCCTTTTTATTTGCATTGAATGTTGCTAGCAGGTATTGGTATTTGCCGGTTTTGTTTTATTTTTAATTCGCCAAATTTTAATTTTCAAGTAAACGTTTCAGCGAGTTAAAATATTCGGAAAGTTTTTCGCCAGTCCAGTTCTTCGCTAAATACGTATTGATTTGTTTATTAACTTACATGAGCTTTAGCATTATATGGAAATCAAATGGTTCGAGTTATGTGTCTGTCTGTCTGTATGTATCCACTCCAATTCCATTTCTACTTGACAGATCTGCTTCAAACTAGGACCACAGACACTAGAGGTATATATCTCTTGGGGGATTTAATTTTCAGACCCCTAGGTCAACTGGGGTTGAAATATGAGGTCAAAGGTCATAATGCTTTTTATATGGCAAACTTTTTTTATTGGTGATTCTGATATAAAATCACATTTTGGTCACTGTTTATTATGTGACATTTTTTCCTACACGCTTTCGTTCGGCTGCTATAAAGGTCAACAAATCATTACGCTTATATTATTATTTTTTCATTTTTGGCATCCAACAAGCTCTCAAGCGAATGGAAGTTTTTTTTCGCTTAACACGCGCTAGTTATAAATCGTCGTAATATAGAAACCAAAAAATAATGAATAAAAGTAAGAAACTGTAAAAAGCGGAACTACAAAAAAATGTACTAATATGGTTTAATATTGTGCATTTCATTTTTGGCGATAAAGGAAGACCAACTGCATCCGGTCTTTGTTTTAGTGAGTTTCTTGCACATGCTACATAGAATTCTCCTTAATGAAATAAACTAGTCGAATACCCTGGCTTTGACCACTTGCGTCGGTGGCAAAGATGAAATAAATCCAATCTGAGTGTGCAAAAAATACTGAGTCCGTACAGAAGTCAACCTGAAAAAACATTTATCAATTAAAAAACAAAGCAGTAGCAATTGATTTAATACATGTATGTTTGAAACTTGCACTGTATTGTCCTCCCATTTGTCTGCTGATGGAATACTCTAATTATATTTGTGCACGAGCAAACGAGCGTACCCATGTAGTCTCTCGTGAATATATGCTACCTACAATACTGCACGAGAGTCGTGTATATTTTTAAATGGAGTGAATATAAACGTGGAAAGCTCAACGTTGGAATACTCTCCACTTGTTGGATGTCCAATATTATATTGTTGATCTACCGATAGTGGAGACGTTTTAGAATCACCTTTACAGAAAAAACTGGGTTATACTGAAGTATAAAGCCGGTGTACT
>JAHZNG010004769.1:0-15529 GCA_027744375.1 Orchesellides sinensis
AAAAATGTGTTCAACTCACGAATTTCAAAATTAGTTATTTTGTTCACAGTCCTTTCAATATATATATTATACTCAATATTTTTAAACTGTTATGCGTTGAAGTTAGCTTTCACTTATACACCTAAATAATTTAGAATTCAAAGATGTTGCTTCTATAATGGAATCACAATACATTCATACATATTACCATTACTGTATACGAACACAAGCAATTGACTCACATATATACCATGTCATGACAAATTATTGTCTGCAGTTGGGAGTACTATGAACAATTCATACAACGTATTTTACATATTATATATATGTACATAATATACATATGACAACTGTATTACTGCAACATTCAATATTTTGCAATTATTAAAGAGAAAGTAGGAAATACTACATAGCAAACCAAGAAGTAAATTAAAATAGGAACGGTATTCGACATCAGTTTTGTAGCTCACATTTAATTTTCACTACTGTTGTTGGTGGAGTTGTTATGTACCATTATGGCCAGTTATATGAATATTATATCCAAAACAAATATTGCATCGTTTTAGGCATCTATATATTACGTTGTTGGATTATATAGGAGTCAGTACATATGTGACACGCAACGGCAGAAATTAGGCTCTGTCCTTTTTTCAATCTCGGTTCAAGCTTCCAATTTGCATTCTTTTTTTTAAATAAAACGACTCATCTCTAGATGCATATTCGGTAGATTTACTACGTAAGAACTTTGCCACCATTATCCATTGTACCTACAAAAAAACTTCCTCTGACTATATTAGCATCGGCCGATTTACTGTAGGAGAGGCCATAAAATATTGAGTATAATATATATATTGAAAGGACTGTGAACAAAATAACTAATTTTGAAATTCGTGAGTTGAACACATTTTTTGTGCTATAAAACATTTTAAAAATTGTATCCCTAATCATTTACCAACCAGGTGCTACGCAAAAAATAGTTCTTGACGGAAAACGCTCTGTAGTCAGGGTTTGTTAAGGGAGAAGAAAGGCAGTATTATAATATTATTAACAATTAATAATACTGACATTGCTGTCCTCACTGATTTTAATGAAAAGTAATAACGTATTCCTCCTCATTATTCTTAAATTTTATACCAATTCTGACGAATTAAATATTTTTACCGTAATTATTAATGAGACATACAAGTATGTACAAGTAATACCACAGAAAGGATTACTGACGCTAAGAAGAGAATGTTAGGGTGTACTTCGCTTAGGGAAGTTTTGAAGATTCTATCGGAATGATAGGATGTTGTCTGGGAACCAAAAATGCAGTATGACTACGATTATTGTATTTTTCATTTAAATCATTGTGAGATACCCTGTTTAAAAGTTGCTTCACTTCAATTTGCTATTCGGTTGTGGTACGTTAATTAACTTTTCTATTATTATATAAAATTCTTTAAATTTATTTTAAACAAGTTTAACTGCCACTATACGTTTGAAAACTAAAGAAACTCAATGGTTGAGTTGGTTGACTAAAAGTTGAAGTCAATGATTATTATTTTACGTATGTGTAACACAGAGCTTGAAACCAAACGTTTTAAAGCAATCTTCTACCTACATGTACCGCAACAATACGTACCATAAATGTTTCCTCAACTGACACAGATAGGAGTCAAAATAAACATGAAAATGGATGCAATAATTTTAACTTTCCTCACAGTTAAACTAACTCTATGAAATCATTAAATAGTTGCTAAGGAATCACACCTGCGCCACATTATTATAAAAAGGATTGTTATGATGTTGGTACTTTTTTCTGTGACACTATTACATTTTAGCATTTGGTACAATGGTATGCTAGATATTACCAGTCAGACTGTCATAAATACGCTATCTTTGTATTTGTAGATGCGAACGTTAATGTCTAAAAGTAGATATCAGATGAACAGACTATTAGCAAAAGTTAACATCGTGATCAAAATGACAAGGTAATGTCATGACTGAATTGCTTTCTTTAATCCCCTGCATTAATCTACCAATACTTACATATTGTGGACGTTGCCAACATAATAACATATATACATGAATCGAGTTTCGGCTTGAACTTTTATCGATTTTTTAATTACTGTAAAACAACCTTACTGAAGTTTGCATAAGCTGTTTCTTTCTTTGCATAAGGAAGATGTTTCTTTTTGGAGCAAGTTATCCGTAACAGTGTCGTGTGGCTATTAAGTCAATATTTTTGCTTCAAAACGAGTTCATTGTCATCTTGTCCCTTTCACACAATCATTTCAAATTTATTTCCTTTAGCTGTTTTATTTACAACATATATGGAATGGTGTTTCGGAATTTATCTCAGTGCAGCGCAGCAGTATGGATGTAAATAGGAGAGCCATTGTGAAAGAGAAAATAGTTGCAAGCGTACGTATATTTGATAAATATATTACAAGAGAGTTTGGAATATTCATGAATTCAGGGATGCATATAAATAGATAGTCAAAGGCGAGGAGAAGAGTTGTGGTTTTAAAAAGCTACAGTCATATTTAATATTTAAAGATGTCAGCATTTATACGCTGTAAAATACAAAACAACAATAATTGATATTTATTTAGGTTTATTTTCCATTTAAACCGTGAATAAGTTTATACTCTAGACTATAGGTTCTGGCCGCGTAAGCTATTAAGAATGACAAATATGTACATAGAAACTGTAATATTTAATGGAGAAGCTATACAATCAGGTGAATCATGGACTGTAAGTTTATACTTTAGCAGTGAAAGGTATAAAAGTACGAAATGCTAAGACAGGTATAAAATATTAATGATAAAAATATAATTAATGGTATGTACTATTAACCGGTTAAATGCCGCAAATCCACCTTCATAAAGTGTTTGTTTCCTGACTTTCAAGCCCATATACTGTTTGCCAACGTTCAATCAAACTTACATAAAACTAAGTGTTGAGTCCGTACAAGCATTTTTGAATACTATATATACATATATAAGTAACCATGCAGTTTTTGAAACTAGTGTATGATACTAAACGTTGAAAAAAGTGATAGGAGATGGAGGAAATTTGGGAAACATTGCAAACACATAATTATGTCAAAATATAGTCTTGGTTTAGCAATTTGTAGTTGATATTCTGTTTGCATTTATAAAAAACTGCAATTTTTGAAATGTAAAGTCAGTCAAAAAGAAATCGAGGGTTAAGTATCAATTTCAATAATACATACATACATGTATAAATAATATATATAACTTATATTAAAGCAATTATTACGATTGTTACACTGTTGTAATAATTATTATGGGTACTATTGTACTATTTTGTGGATAAGTTGGTAAAAAAAACGTTTTATAAAACAGTGTTTTTAGTCTGTTGTAGAAGAGAAATTTTTAAAAACTGTATAAGTGAACGTTATACTTATACATACGTGAACACAAACAAATACACAAGAATCTAAATAAGCTGTTATTCATTTAGTATGTATGATACAATCAACATGATCAATGTAGTCGGGAGAAATAGTAAAATGTGTAGTAGAAAACGTAGTCCAAAATATATTATATTATATGGAGAAAGAAAACCATGAACAAGTGTATTTGCTCATAAAAATACATATAACACAATTGTTATACATCCACCCAAGCCATGTTTCTTAATCATTTTTATCGTCTCATTCATCCTGCATAGTATATACATCTGTATGAATCCTTAGCCTGAACATATTCGTCTCATACAATTCCAATTTTCAGCCACAACTCCAACACCAACTTTGAAGTTTAGGATGACGTTCAAAGCGTATGGATTCTTCCGTTCCAACTATTTGTTTTCCAAAGGTAAGTGGTATTCAGTACTAATTGAGACTACTTCTCACCCACCCAAGAGGCATAAGTTCGTAGTGTTCGTACTTTATGGCAAGTATCACACAAGTTGCATAGAATTGAGAATCCATGAAAGAATTCCATTTTACATCTCATCTTAACCAAATTTTATTCCCGAATTCGTATGAAAAGGTTTTACCTTGAATTGTGTTTCTGAAATAACTTACAATATTACAGTTTAAAATTTTGAGAACCAAAACAGACAGTCGTTAAGATGTTACAGGATTGAGTTGAAGTTAACAATTTCGTACTGGCATTTTATAAAATTATAATGGTACTATTCTGCGAATTATTAATTAATGGTTCATTACCGATCTGGGAAACAATGAAGGAGAACGAAACATCTACAATTTTGTCTTGCCAGCTTATTTTTAGCTTAAATGGGCAAAACTAAGAAAAAGAGAGCTAAGAGTCTTATACACATTTAGATATGCACCAATGCATTTGAAGATCAATAGCGTAGTTGACTCGACTAGTCCGAATTGGGAAACGGGAGCCTAAAATACTGTCAGAGTTTGTTGAGGAAGTTAAGCCCACCAGTATTTTTACCGTGAGATGAATGAGTGATGAAAAATAAAGTGCAAAAATCGATCGGTTTTTAAGAGGGAAAGGGAAACGAAAATATAGAATATGGAATGCCGATTCAGAGCGAAGTTATTACTTTGTTCCCTGTGCATTGTGACATTACTACACAAGAAGAGTTCGGAACAGTTTTTCGATACTTCAGCTAGCTCCTAAAGCTCCACTTGGGTGGGTAAGTCAAGTCAAGACCATACAACATTTCCATCCCGCAGCCAAAGCTTGCATACATACGTGTTCCCTTTGCATCATGGAACAACAAAAAACTCATGCAATTTCCTAAAAATCCTGCCACTACGATTCGTGTTCATTCTTCTCGTTTGTGAGTTTTCTACTGCAACTGCATGACTACTCTGTTATCAAGATTTAGAGAAAAGTAGGCACATAGTATGATATTTACGCTCAAGTACACATGTTTTCTTCTCTGCTACAAGTAATATACTTGTATAATATGAACCAAATACGCCCGAGTTTTGAGATCTCAAGTTTTTCATGAAAATCATCTGCTTGTTGTAGCATGTACCTTAAGACTGGGAAATACTGCGTTCATGCTGGCTACTAAAGGGAAAAGGTGAAAGCACAAGCTTTCACCAAAACGTCGAGAATGCATATACCGTACGCCGTACACCAATATGACAGTATTGAATCCTGAGCATTAAGACCTGATTCCGTTACCTTTTTCTTATTATGATAACTCTAATAATACATAATAACGGTAATAATACATAATAATAAGAGACCAGCTGTATGCTACAAAAAACTCTCAAGCTTTAAACAATTTGTCTTAAAAAATCACCAATACAATTTTATTTTTCCTTCAAAATATTTTTTTGTTTTAATTCAAGAGTGACAAACAACAGTGTTAAGTAAACAGTCATAAAACAATTCTACGCCCAACTTTATCAGAGTTACCTGTCATTATTCTGTATGTACCTACTATTAATATATCATGCATCTTAGTATGTTTTGTATCGAGAATGGTTATATTAGACCTTGTAAACTAAAGTTTTATGCAAACACTATTCGTAAATTTATGAACTAACAAAAATCCTAATATTCTTTGCACAAGAAGATAACCATGGAAAGTAGGGAAAGTAAGTTGATGGAAAAAAATTAGGAAAAAATAGGAAAGTAAAAGTCCATTTTCTTTTAGTGAGCTGCACGATATTGCAAGTTACTATATTCTGCTGCTTGAGTTCATATTTTTTAGACGTTCTCTCCCTCACTTTCACTCCCACGGCGTCACAGCACTTCGCCACATGCATGCTTGCAGGTAATATCTATTGTTCGTAGCTCATGAATCTCTGTATCCTATAAGCTGTCTGGCAACACGAAAGAGTAAATGTAAAGTTCAACTAGGGAAGGTAACTTATTCGTATTCCGTGCTTGGAGGGAAAAACACAAAACTGTCTTGTTTGATGACTATACACTCACCATCACGAGTAGACACATCGAGACGTTACCGTTAAGTTGTGTACTGTTGCTACATAGTTTTCTTTCTCATACAAACACTATTTTCTAGAAAGCATACATGCACACAGTAAATCATAAACTTAGTTGATATAAGCCTCCTCGAAACAGGTTAAACCTTCGCAGAATAAAAAACCAAGTTGCTCATTTCGTCGACCCATGTACGTACATTTTTTATCTAGTGGTACTCGTGTGCTTGTGTCATTTTCCATTATGTGTTCACGTGCTCTAAGACGCGGCTCATAGAATACACACATAACATGCGATTAACAAGAAAATGTTCAATATGCAAGTTTTCTCTCTGCCCCTTCGTAATATTCTTAGATCCGCCCTAAGCTGAGAAAATGAAACCTTTGCTAACTTTTCGGATCTAAGTGGATTTCCCTGAGATGATCTCCCATCATCTACATTTGCTGCCGAGTGATATCTCACCCTATATGTTTTCATTTTGTGGGAGAAACCTTACAACTTACAAGCGATGCTGTCAATAAAACTTACTAGTTTCTAGATTCCGTTAGATTTTGTATGGGTAAGTATATTATAGTGACTCTGGTTGAAAAGCATAAATGGATGTTTTATTACTTTAACCCCTAAGAAAACTACAAGTAATGTACGTAACCGTTGTTCCAGTCAAGTATTGGATGAAACTTATTTTTTACGTTTAAAAGCTACATACTATAAGGTTTAGGTCACTCTCTCTCTCTCTTAGCGCTATCAATACTATTAACCACATTGTTGTTCCCCAAACACAAACTCCATCAAATTTTGCGTCCCTTTTTTGTTTTTTGAAACCCATTCTTAGAAATATGCAATTTGAAGTGCATGGGGCTGCATAGTTTGTTTTTAGAAAAAGTCCATACCAACGTACATACCATCGTACTAATTTACAAGTTAAGAAAATTTCTTTACTGACTCAATGTAGGGAAAGATTTAGTAATAGGGTTATGTTATATGGCTAATGGTGTAAAATGGAGAGTATCGAATTTGAACTTTGAGATGACGGGTTAGGAAATATACACTTCACCACGGGAGATTTTGGAATAGGTATGTATTCTAGCAATATATCCACAAATATCTGATTTATTCGTTACATGCATAATAAAAACAACATGTAACGACTAGCAGTTCCCAGTCCAAGCTTCTTCAACTTCCCGATGTACTGATGAATGTTAATGTCCATGTTACATCGAAATTTTGTGTAAAGCCAAAACAGCGGGCTAACTCGTCTGGCTACCACACACGATAATGAAAGTGCCTGTGAAGTTTGCCTAAGTATATATGCAGTTGTATTAGTGAAGCATACATGCATGAATATATTTAAAACTTATATAGATGATGGGATTATAAGGGAAACAGCACATTGATTTTTTCTGCTTTCTTTAATATTGTTTGCAAATAAGTGTCTGATAATTTCCCATCTCTAAACACTTTACTGTCTTCATCTCAGTGTTTCTTCTTTGTTAGTGAGTTGCTTTCATAGAAGCTTACAAAATCCAAATTTACACGAACCGTTTTAATAGGTATACAATATATGTTTACGAAAATGCATCATCAAAGCCCCTTTTATCGACCTTTACTTAAGATAGTAATAATGGTGCATGTGAGAGGAGTAATACATACTTGCATATATTATACACACAGAAGTTTGAACGAGCGGTTACGGGGTAGATGAAATGCTTAGAAATACTAAGAGCAGCCCACATAAAGTGTGCTTTTCCTGCTGATTCTTGCAACTTTTACAAGCAGCCTGGAAGGCAAGGAGAGGAGAAACGAAAACTGGAGGTAGTGTTGGTGGTTGGCCTTAAAACAAGCTTTAGTTTTCAACTTCTTCTTCGTCCATTTTACCTGGATAGGTTGGCAAGCCAAATACTACACCATTTAGGATAACAAACCGATATGAAACTAGCTTTCCCGATATTTTTTTACATTCTTTCCTGCATACTAACTTATTTGCTTTTTACTTCCTTTATTGGCGTCGTACAATCGTCAGGAGGAAGAAAGTTGCCAGCAAGCAGTATCTCCGAAGTACATTGGGCTGTCTATAGCCAGGAGGAAAAGGTGAGACAGAGAAAGTGGAAGATGAAAAGAGAAACCAATGAAATGTCTGCCTAACCGTTATGTTCTTTGTATTATGCATGTGCTTGCATACTTGTAGATTACTTTCATAATGCATGTACGATATACTATAAAATAAAAGTATGCTCAATAGCTCGAAATCTTCTGAACCTAACAGCTCATCGTCATTATAACGCGTTGTAATATAATCCATTTACACTTCGGATCAAAAATCTGAAAAAAGGCTTTTCTTTAGGAGAAAAAAACTAATTTTAATTTATCTTCCACTAAAAAAGAGAGTTGTTACAATTCGGTATCCAATAAACACTTTTAACCTAATTTCTTATTTGTATTTCCAAAAATATTACTTTCAAAAATTAGTAATGTGCGATAGATCTAGCTGCTAGAGTTTGTGGCGTTCTTAAATACCTGGCTACATTTAGAGGCTACGAAGAGGTGGTGGGAGGAGTGGGAGTAGATGGTAGTTGATTCTTGTTGGAGTACACATCTAAAACCTGGAGGCAGATGTCTTGTACTATGTCCATTGATATATGCTCTACGAACATATCCCACCAACGAAGGTGCTCAGTCTTGCGTCCTACCCAGTCCACCACACAAAATTTGTTTAATTTCGTAGCCATCTGCAATAGAGCAATGGCAACTATTTCTGGCTCCCATTGCAGACACAGCGTTGTAGAAAAACTGTTAACATATAAACACAAAATTCAGTTACTACTAAATTACACCCAACAATGTCCACCATTTTAAGTAATAATCACATAATTTTACCTACCTATCGTTAAAAACAAGCAGGCACACGCCATTGGCTGCACAATTTAAAAAAGTATCATAAACATCGTATTTTTTAAATTATTTATAATTCATATTATAAATCCACATTAAACTTATTGTTTTAAAAACCAAACCCACATATCTAGGAAAGTCACTGAAGCTCTGAAGCATGTAAAATCTTTGATAGTAAACCACACCAGTTGCCATCGCTCGCAAACTAATATTCATTTTTAATCTCATTTCAATGATGAACTTAGCTCCTTCCTTCCTATACTTTTGCTCCGTGACTAATGGGAGACCTTGACGAACTGATGGTGTTGTCCGTAGGTCACTTTCCTCGTAATACCATTTACCCATATTGGATGTTTAAAATGATGTTAATTAAAACTTGTCAACAATCAAATTAGATATTGTAATAGTCATTTCGTCCACAAGTTTTTTAATTCAAAATTAGTTTTAAATTCTTTAATTACCTTTAGATTTTTAAAATCCTTCCCAATTTAACCTTACTACAGTCAACCGTTGGATGAATTAATCGTTTGTTTAAATCAAAATTGAACTAGCAAATATTAAAATATTTAAAACTAGGCCGAAGTTCCTTTACATATACCATTAAACTAAACGCGTCAATACGAGTCGAATGACGTATCACATGCCATGCAAGAAAATTTTAATTGGGGTTATCATTAAATTAATTGTGAAGATAACCTCCAATTAAAACTTTTTTAATCTTAACACTTAGCTCAGGTATATAGAGTACCAATGCAAAAAAAACAAGGCCGATACGAGCTCCAGTTTAAGTAATATACTAGTGTACAGGTTTGTATCCTGGTTAAGGACACGATTCTGTATGTTGGACAGGAAGGAGTAAGAGAACATTCGGGCGGCGGCGGGTCAATTTAACGATAAGAATAGGCTGAAGAACTTCAGCCTAATAAAGGAAAATTTTGTTTGGTTTCCATATGTTCATATCTCAACGGCATTGATAACACACAGAATATGAAGACGCATTAAAGAGTGAGATTGCATATGTGCATGAATAAGCTAGGATGTGTATTAGGTATATGTTTTTTTTTACTTCGTTCATCCGGTGTGGTGAGCCTCCAATCGTCATTCATGTATCATGTGTATTTTTACATTTAAGTAGTCAGTTCAGAAACCAAAGCTAAAAATGTAGAATAGTGTATGATGAGTGGGAAGCTGCTGGAAAAATAATTTTACAAGAAGAGCTTTCTGCAAATACGAGGTCAGAGGTCCACGTCATTTCTTAAGTTTCCCGTTACATTTTTTAAGTGTAACTAATAATGTGTTTTTATATGTTTATCCGAGAATATTATGCTCCCTTGGTACCATATGCCAATACACGGAACCCATTTAGCCATTGAGTAATCGACCAAGGCGCGCCTGTTTAAATTGATTTTCGTAATTCTAAGGAATTACTTAGCAAAGTCGATTCCAATTGGCTAAAATCTACCTAATTGTTAATTTTTAACAGTAATGTAAAGATTAATTGGCTAATAAAGCTGTTTTTCATTTAAAAAATTGTTTTTATCCACTTTGCCCATTTAAACCTACTTAAATTAAGGTAGGATGGGTACATTAAAACCCGCGTTTAAACGGGTAATCCACCCCTTCGTTAAAACCCACTTGCCATCCCTGCTTGGTACAGTGTCTGATATTATAAGAAACTACGCTCTGGGGGAATTCGCAGCGAACGCGAAACGCATAGAAATGTACAACGGAACAGGAGCACGGAAAATGTATAGTGATTTCAAATTTTCAAAGTCCCACCAAGTTTTTTAGAATTCCTATGCAAAGTAGAAACAAGGCGATTGATTTGTTGCAGATAGGGTCTAGAAAGTACCCACTCAGATTTTTGAAATTCCGTTTTACTGGGAAGCAATGGGCGTTTTAATAAAATTCTCTGATTTTTCGAAAAGTGGTACGGGCTTCATTGAGTGTTCGCCAGAACATTCCTGGTAACAGAATCCTTTAGTATTGACATCAAATGACGCAAAATTTTATGGGAAATCTACATATACCACCAGCGTTCAAATTGCACTCGTCTAGCGGGAAATTCCAACTTTAAATGAGACAAACTCGGTGAAACGATTTGTCTCAAAATCGGAATTTTCCATATTTTTGGAACTAAATAAGATTTTAATTAAATGTTTTCTTATGCATGTTGCCTACTTTATGTAGACCCCAAGCGCACAATAATCGGCGCTTAGCGCGTCCTTCTAAACAGTCTACGTGGACATCACATTTCTGTCGAAACAATTTTTGGCAATATAGTAGAATTGTTTTGTGGCGTTTTAAATCTTAGTATGCTTAAAATTTAGGGCAACTAGTGCCCTAACTGTATGTAAACTTTCAGCTCAATCAAGCATTTCAATATCAGTTGCCAATACTTTGAAAATGATTTTTCGATTTTTTTGAACTTATATCCAAACTAAGAGAGTTAAGCCGGTAAAACATGTACCATTAAGTATCATCATTACCATTATAGATGTCATTTGACCTTTGACCCACATCAATATCATCAAAATCGGAGAGGGTCAGATGAAAATAGGGTTTTACAAAAAAATCACTCACATGCTTACGTCCGCTGCAAAACCCTCCTGAACGTAGTTTCTTATAGCATCAAACACTGTATGTATCATAAAAATGAAGCACAATAGATTGTAAAGCGTTTGCACTATGAAAAAGATCTTGAATACAAGTTTTTAAAGTAGTGTGAAAGTTTTGGTAAGTAAATTTGGAAGACCGCAGTTCAGCTTGGGAGGGAGTTGAGCTTTAAAATTAGGGAATAGTTTCTATGGTATTAATTTCTTAACCAACTTTTTGAGTAGTTCCGTCACATCACATTTACAATATTTAATAAACGAATGATTTTAACCAATTTAGTTGATTAAATTGACTTTTGTACATAGTATACTTTGTACTACGCATACTACGCAATTATTTCCATGTATTAAGTAGCAAATTACTTTATTTTTTTTTTGATGTCGGTCCGTCTATGCTCCAGCTCATAAACTGCTTACTTTTTATTCTAAAATTCTTTCACCAATGGATACCAATAGCTCATTCGCATTCGTCTACCTTATGAGATTCCTTAGTTTTATTAATTTTATATAATTAATAATCAAAATAATTTTATCAGCAGCCCTCTCACCATTGTCCGTCGGTTTTGTTTTATTTGCATATAGACATAATAGCATTTCTATCAGGATGATGCCACAGACTGATGCATAGGGGTATTGGATGTTCATAATTTTTCATACTGACGGAAACTTGCATATATGACACATATTATGACTTTCTAGGAAATACGCATTAATTTTTTAAAAGTGAATTTCATCTTAAAACTAACTTATTTTGGACAGATTATTTATGATTATTTTATCAAATGTATAGCTTATGCTTACGTATGACAATGTGGAGAATTTATCAATGACTACCCTTAAAATGTCAATTTCGCTTTGTCCTAATAAACTTCGGAACAAGACTTCACTCTATCAGTGCCGTGCAAAAAAAGCTCATCAAAAGGAAAGGATACTGGCTTACGAAAGTAAAAAGGTTTACCAGTAAATATATAGTTGTATAGTATGCAATGTTGTATGTACCCAGTATTAGTTTTTATCAAAACGTAACCAAAATGATAAAAGGGATTTTATTCTGTTTGCTAAGTGGCTCTGCATAAAGCTTCATTCAGTATTCTACCCTCTTCTCCATCCAACATTCACTAGATGCTTTTTGTTACAGATTCAAAGTTTGACTATTTATAATCTTTTTACCCCTCTTTCTCTCTCTCCTTCTCATTCCCTGATTTATTCATCTCCTCAATGATTCTGTTGTAGTTTCGCTCAAACTGAAACAGTGAATACGTGAGCGATTCATACCTACTTGACGAGACGAACTGCTTTTTGTACGAATAATTTAAACTTGACGACAGTAGTGGAGGCTTCTGCATTTCAATCTTCTTCTCTTTTCTATCTTTTTCTCTTCTGTTTCTCATTATAAGAAAGCATGATGATGCGCATACCACTGGAGAGTTTGTATAAAATGATGTATTAAATGAAAACTAACGTCAGAGAAAGGAACTTGGAAAGTGAAATGAAAAGATGGTTTGCTGCATACACATAGGCATATGTATATTGTGAATGGTATACATGAATATGTATGTATGCATATAGGGACATCTGTCTACCTATATTTATATGTAGGTTGGCGGTGATTTGACTCTGTATCTACTCAGCATTGTCTCATTTCAGATGCAGTTCGTTCTTGTTCCCTACTTTCACTTGTATATGCATACCCACTTATAAACGCTATCTGGGAAAGACTGATCGTCGGGACCCTGGTTGCGACATGGCTGATGATAAAAGGCGGCGTGGACTGTTATGTGGTTTCACCAGTTTAAAGATAGCATCTTTGATGTTTATGCTTGATGGTTTTCCCGATTCTTGATGCTTTTCACTTATGTAACATGTAAAAAAGTATATAGGTATGTTTCGTTTAGTCAGCAACTTTAATAGATCGTATTAACGCTCTACCCTTTTTATTTAAAATCCAACACTAGAAAGTATCCACTCTTGCCTTTGTTTAAGCATACATTTAGGAATAGTAAGCATGTAATTACGTTGAAATAATGTAGTCGTATACCAATTTTGAAATAGGTTTCCTTTTAAACTTAAACTTTGTAGATATGGTCTAAACACTCGTCATATTTCTCATGGAGAGCTGATACCAGGTATCCTGCAAATTTGCATTTGTATAATTTGCCTCAAATGTGATCATACCGTCTTATGTATCAGATCTAGGTAACTTTCTAGCTGCTTTGTTCAAAATATAATGGATAGTTAAGGAATGTTTCGTAGGATACAGAGAGCTGTGAATATTGTGGTGCATAATAAGATGAGAAAGAAAACAAGTCACATGAAGAGCAGAAAGCACATAGCGTAAGAAGAGATAATGGGTAGATGAACGTTTTCGGGTGCTGATGCTGCTACAATTGCTCTTCCCACAATTCTTCCATAAGTAGGGAGAAAAGTAAGTGGCGTGTGCATAGACACTGGGAAAGGGAAGTCATCGAACAGTTGAATGAGCAAGTAAATGTGGAGAAAACGTCAGACATGAATTGCCACAAAGTTGTTAAGATAGCAGGAGAGCTGCAAAAACAGGCAACAATAGTAGCGTTTTGTGGAGCAGTTTTGGAGAAAGTGAAGAAAAGAGGGGAAATTCCACACGTTTTAATATCTTTAATGGTCGTTGACGAGATATGAAATTATATGTACAACGTTAGTATTATGAGCGTAAATTATATTATGTATCAAATGTAGGTGCAGATATTATAAAGATGTTTTTCTCTTCTGACTTTCCTTTGCAGGACTCATATGTATGTTGAGCAAGAATTGCAATTGATCTTATTATATTGTTATTATCATAATGATAATTATTGTAGGTATTATAGCTAACATTAAGCTATATATTGAAAGTTATAGCTTGCAATAGTATTTACAAGGATGTCATACTTCTTCTCAGCATTACGACTCTCATATCATGAATTAATAATAGCGTTAATAACTATTTCAGTTATATGAATTTGGATTCTTCGTTAAATAACTCGCTTCACTTGAAAACCAAGTTTAAATGATATTTGTTTAATTGTTTTTTAACAATTAAACATGAACGCCATCTCAAGTTCGCTGCTATCGATTGTTTTGGTTTGGGTGCATATGTATTAGTTTTACTTGCTTATGTGTTATTTTAGATTCTGGATGCACGTATTTGTATCTCAGCCGCTCAGTTAATGATTTTGAACGAGGAAAATTATAAGTAAATAGGTATGTTAAATAATAAATAAGCTTCACAGAATTCAAAGGAACCCCACTCAAACCTGCTCTAATGGATAATTTTGTTTTGTATAACTGCTTATTACTTGGGAATTTAATCACTGATGTAGTAAATACCTATTCCTACTTGAAATTTGTTCATCTTTTCGAGGAAACAATCATGTTGTGCGTCATTTATGTAACAAATAGCTGAATACGGAAATTTTTATTTTGTCGGCTTGGTATTTAACAATTAATTATCAATGATATTACTCTACGTCATTATTATTAAACACATGACGCAGGTCATATATCTTGATAATCTTGAACGTAAATACATACCTATAAGTATGTAATGTACATATGAAAATGAGTTTACAAAAACACGGTTTTTGTGAAACTGTGACATATAAGACACCCGATGCATCTATATTCACATTCTTCTAATTATATCATGTTTTCATTAATGATACATTATTTGGAAGTAAAAAAAAGAAGTACTAATGAAAGAACTCACTACAGCTATGAAACGTTTTGGTTTCTGCTTAAAATATGCCAGGCATTTTTCAAAAATGGTATTTAAAAAATGGGCACATCACAAGCACGTGCGATATCACGCTTCATTTCTTCCCAAATGCAAGATGAAAGCTCGATGATGACGAAGGCACAGACTCACAATCATTTAGGATACTACGACCATTTTTTTGACTCACACAGTTCGGATGTTTGCAGCCCTCCTCTCCTGGAACATACGCACACCTTAGTAGTGGTAAACATACATTAATGTACCCATATAATATGTTTTTGCAGTGTCCCATACCAACTCTCAACATCAACGGATGTGCAAATAAGGATTATCTACAAGCTTTTCCCATCTTGTTCACATTTCATCGTGTGAAAAGTCTATTCTGCTTACGCCATATTCAGAGGTGTACTACGGGTTTTCCT
>JAHZNG010004771.1:0-11003 GCA_027744375.1 Orchesellides sinensis
CTTATTTAAAAACTTACAATAACTCTCACCCCGTAACTTGAAATAACAATACACTAGCGTATACTCCCCACACAATTTAGAAAAATTATTTTGGAGCTGTTCACAATTTTGTTTTGGATTTTTTTCGGTAATTTTATAAAATAATTTAGAATAAGTTGAAATTTCCATTCCATAACTATCAAATACTTCATAATTATAACAATCTTTTGCATATATACACACCCAGTGGGAGCCGGGGTAAGCAGATACATTGGCTATATAAATACAAGGTTTATGTGAATTAATGGCGACATCTAGCTTACTAGGTGGAATCACCCCAAAAGCTTTTATGCATGAGCCGCTAGCTATCCATTCTAATGCTGCATAAAGCTCATATGAGTTCATTGTAATGTATCATAAAATTGAACACCGCTGCTGCCTAAACTTACTGATGCATCTGACTGACCTAAAACAACTAAAGTTACATTTTTGGTTGCTCCACTATTAAAGGTAAGATTTAAAGTAAGGTTGCCAGTTCTTTGGTACGAGTCTGTAGTGTTACCGTATAGCCTGAATGCACAAAGCAAGTTCCCATCACCATAATTCTTACGGTTTATCCCTGTAGATGTCGTCCCTAACCCTTGCTCTTTTATCAAAGCATTGTAGGCTTATAATGTTATAGTATGATCAAGTTCAATTGTTGTATATTCTGAATTAATATTTCCAACTTCGCATGAAATGCTAGTACATCCAAACCTCTCAAAAGAAAATCCATGAGCAGTTATCTCGGAGTTATACCCATCAGTAGACACAAGACCTACGATTATGAGTTGTGGTAACGTATTGTTTGCAAATAAATTGTCGCAAATATAATTTATTGATCCTGAACTGATATTTGCTGTACCAATTAGGGTTCGTTTGAATGGGTACGATATTTCGTTCTTTTCAAAGTATTTTTCATGCATATGATAAATGCTTTCCTTGACATCTACTTTTCTAATGTTATAGAAACACTGTTCAAAATGAATTTTGTATTTCGTAATATCCGTCGCACACATTAGAGCAAATCCTGCTGCACTTCTTCCTAGCTTTATGTGAAGGTCGTGATTTGGAAGAAGAAAGTGATCAGTTAGCAAAAAATCATCAAGGATTGGTCCACAGGTTTCCACCATCTTTGAGTTTTTGATGAGTTCTTTTCGCGCCTTGAAGGACGACGAAGTATCATTCTGTGTGCTTGGAGCCTCATCAAAATAGAATAGAGTGTTTAATCCCTCGTTATTCTTGTATATTATTGGTAGGGATAGTAGTTGCTTGAGGTATGATGAATAATGAAACTGATTTGAATTTGAGACCAAGACTTAATTAATAAATACTTGACATGAATCGAACGCAGCCCCCAGAAAGTAGTTGGTTACAGCTACTTTATCCGTATCAGCTAAAGAGGAGTTGTCTTCCTTGGTCACTTTAAACTTCAAATACAAAAATGAATTCTTCAAATCCAAGTAAACGTCAGGTGTTCCACTTACCTATATTTTTATAAAATGAGTTTAATAAAAGTACGAGAGAGATATGAGTTTAAACCATTTTTTTCAAAATAACTCACGTGGAATTCGAGAGGTATCTCTGAGTCTTGTAGAGAAGAGTTAGGGAAAATGCGTTGATAAAATGCTGACTTGATACTAACATCTTTATGACCAGGGTTAGCTATATCCAGACCGCTCACAAATCCCGGTTTAGGAACCATTATGTTTGCCTGCGCCTCTTTTTACGTTTAGTGCAACGTTTTTTAACACATTGAACTTTCTTGCGCCCTCTTCCTACCAGAACGTCCAATTTAGTTCTATTCTTGCGTCGCCTTGTTCTCTTCCTTTTACCTTTTCCTCCTCTTCAAGCTGGAAGTCTGAAGGGAAAGAAGCCTTGATTGGCTTTCAGATATTAGTCCATTCATGTTTTTCGTTTAATATGCAAAACAATTGTAACCTCTTTTTTAAATGGAATAGCTTCAAGCAAATCGTTCGTTAATAAGATTTGAACTGAAGATAGATGTTGACTCCGAGCCGGTATGTAATACACTGGGCTAAAAACCTCGTGTTCAACACTGTTTGTTCGCTTATGTTGTAAGACTCTAATAATTGACTTTCTTTCACAATTTACAACCTGAGGTATGGCTAAATTTGTATGGGCAAATATTTTTGAATCGCCCCAAAATAAGTCTACATCATTTGTCTTAAATGTTGTATTAATTGAAGATGTTTTGACTCCAAGAATGGATAGAATATGTTGTGAGGGTTCTAGAATATACTGAGGGTTGCTGCTGTGTAAACTAATACTGTGATCGTCATCAGCAACAAATGACAAGTCCCTTATATCAGCATTGACTATAGCTTCGTTCAAAACAGACACTAATCCGCTAGTGTTATGCTCTTCTGGCTCTTCTACTCTTACTCTTTTAACAGGCGGAGCGTTTAAAATTTCGAAAACAAGTTCAGCTCTAGATGGCAGGCTATTATATTCAGCTCCGTTAAATGAAACTTCTCCGGTAACGTCCAAGCTATCGTAGAAAAGTTTTTCAAACCCCATTACCTTTGCAAACTCTTCGCTAAGACGTAGTTTGTGACCTACAGCATAGTTTGCCTTTATCCTGTAATGTATTTTTCGATCTTGTGGTTGTAGAAGAATGCGAACAGGGATACCAGTTTGCTCACACTTACGATTGAACTCAGTTACATCCAAACTGATGTTTGTTCCTTTGTACAATTTAAGTTTTAAAACACTTTCTTCACCAGAAATTATTTTAATCATATTGTCATTTAACCCATAATTAAACACTGACGTTACAGGACTATAAAAGATTTCTACAAGCCCAACATCATACATATTATTCGGAATCTCTAAAGGGGTTTTAATGCTGGTATAAAAGTTTGAATGCGACACGAAAGATGTCGCCTTTGCACTTGATAGCGTAATGTATACGTCCGATGAGTCATCCATCATTCCACATATGGAAGAAGCTCAGCCGGATAAAAGGTCCCTAAAAACGTTTTTTAAATTAAAAAAACGTCATTAACCCAAAATAAATTAGTTAGCTACCTTCAATTTTTTCCCCGTTTTCATCAGCCAGAACGTAAGTTATGGGGCGAGTATATTTGATTTCCACGATTTTATAGACAGCATCAGACCAACGGTGGGAATAACCTTAAAAATTCAAAAAATCGTTTCAAATTCGTTCTTGCATCAAAAAAAATGACACATTTGCCTTTTGAGAATCTATCCTTTATGAGAGAGATTCGGACCCGGTCGGACAAGGCGAATGTTGGCTTTTTTTTCTTTTCTTTGGCATAGCCCATGAAAAATCTTGTCCATATTTTCTGCTTGTTTTCTTTCAGAGAAGCCTGCCTAGGTGTCATTCCTACACTAGAGTGATAACGGTTGTTGTAGTTACTTACGATGATATCCAATTCCTTTTTGTAGTTTTGATTCCCTTCATGCTCAAATAATCGTTGTAAGGTTGACATTAAAGTAGATATAGCCCGTTCGCACATTTTTGCTATACAAATAAGCATAATTAGCATTCTGCTAATAAAAAACTTCAAATCCCCATTCCCTTTAATTTCTCCTTTCGTAAAAATTTGAATAATATTCTCTCGCTTTAGATATTCCTGTGTTTCCTTAGCTGTGTATTCTTTTCCTGTAAACATAAGCGTAAACATACATTCATTCTATATATATATATTAAGTTTGCATGTAACTGAGACCTTGATCGGTCCATAGGTAGTAAAACGGATGTTTCATTGCACGCTTAAGCTTCTTTAGGGAGGCTACAATGTTCCTTGGCTGCTTGCTAGATAATGGGTACGCGTACATGTATCTTGAAAAGCAGTCCAAATAGAGGGCTATATATTTAAAGGGGGAATTGTCTTTTAGGTAGCGTTTTACGTCAATCAGGTCTCCGCAAATTTCAAAATTGTGGAAGTGGACCACGACTTTACGTCTTTTGAATTTTGAACGGGCAGGTGCATACTTTCAATATTCTGGCAGCTTCAACAGTTCGGTTCTTAGATCTGGTAGACTCATGTTAGGTTTTCTGGTTCTAAAGTAAGTATAGGCCCCACTTAAACCTAGCCGCGGATTGTAATAGGTGCGTTTAATGTTGGCCATTGCTATGGATACACCAATGTAAATAAAAACTGAGGGGTGAAAAAAACTTGTTCGATATGAAAAGCTTTCCCTCACATACGTTCTGCCTTCCCTACTGTGTGGATACTACTTCAGAGTTTCATTTTACGTCTGCTTTTTCACCATGGCATCTTTAGTAGAGGAACAGTCTCAATTTATTAAGTCTCAGCTACTTACTATTGCTATTAATCTAAGGTTTAAATTCTTATCTGTGGAAAGTTACTTGAACCCTGACGCCTTGTATGCAATCATTGAAGTTCTACTCAATGTGAACCAGACAAAGTTCTTGTATAGTTATGAAAAAACTTATTATGCCGGCATGCTGCCTATAATTAAAAAGTTTAGACGAAAAAACCGAAAGGAATTAAAGATTTGTGACGTGTTAAAAGAACTCGAACCGTTTGAAGTATATATATATGACGTTTTAAAATTTGCTACAGACAGGGTCATGCGGATTTGGTATAAGGAGGAACGGAATCCATCGGTAAAGCAAAGACGCGGGCGCTACAAATCTTTCTTCAATGATAACTACATATGTGCGCGAAATATCCTAAAACTGATGAATGAGAAGGTTCCACCTAAACCGAAACCAAAACCATCTCATGAAAAGCTGCTGGGTCTTCTTGAAGAGCATTTTAGCTGCGCCATTTGTATGGACGTGTTTGCTGAGGTACGCAATAATTGTTAGAGCTGATTGAGTTATAATGAAACAATAATTTAATTTAGTTTAGCGCCTTCTCTTTTTGTTTAATAGGCATTGGAGTTAAGTTGCGGACACACGTTCTGTCGAGGCTGCGTCATCAAATGGGAAGAGAACCGTACAAACTGCCCCAACTGTCGAGCTGTCATTTCTACTAAAAAGGAATTTAAATACAATGCTTTCATTGACGAATTGTTTCAGTTTATGCCAAAGAAAAAACAATACGAAAGAAACAAAAAAATTAGGTTGGCCAATATTTAATCCAATGTAAGAGAAAGCATCAATTTTGAATTTTGACACCAATTTATACAGCAGTTTTTTCTTGAATAAACTATTAAATTTTTCAAGCAAGTCTAATAAGTAATTAACTTAGAACTAAAGTCTTAACCTCTCCTGAGCTAACATTTCTATAACTCATTGATTTACTAAAAAAGTTTTTTTGATCAAATAAGGGTTTACATGTTAAAATGTTTTAAATGTACCATTATAATAAGTCTTAAATATAAAAATAAACGATTACATCATCAGAATATTTTATAAAAAACTTCCTTGATAAAATATGTATAATGTCAACTTTACCTAAAAACGTTTCTATCAATATAGTTTTTGGAAATGTCATGTAAGCTCACTCTGTCTAACAATATCACTTAAACGTACTATTAGAGATCTTAGGTTTTTTTAAATTAAATATTACCCTGAGAAAATGTATACTTAAGATATTAAAGTTTTATTACAAACTACTTAAAGCTCATTAAGTTTTGCATTGATTAAAAAATCTTGAACACAATTATAATTTTTTGGAATGTATTTTTAATATTACCGCTTACAAAGTACTATTAGAGATCTTAGGTTGTTTAAAATTAAAAATATTGACCAGAGAAATGTTGCATACTTAGTTTTTTAAAAATCTTAGCACAAGCTACTTAAACTCATTAAGTTTTGACTTTAAATATAATAATATTTGGAAATGTATTTAAGCTCATTATTATCACTTAAAAATATATAACATAAAAATAGAGATCTTAGGTTACAAATTACAATATTTCTACGGTAAAGTGTACATTAATATTAAAAATCTTATCACAATCTACTTAAACTAATTAAATTTGTATTGATTGAAAAAATCTTGAACACAGTAATGTTTTTAAGCGTGCTGTATTAGCATGAATAATTATATACGCTAAACTCAATACAAGAGACCTTACGTTTTATACAAATATTTGGCAGAAAAAATTGAGATTAAGCATTTTGTCGCAACCTACTTTGAACACAAACAATTTTTGTACACAATGTAAATAAAGCTTTTAAAGATTAAAATGTTTTTCTTTTAATTTATAAATGTCCAGCAACTGTTCTCTCTGACATTCGTGGTTGCAATAACCGCATTTTATGGCAGAATGGTCTTTTTTAAAATGCTCCTCTCCCTCAACTGGAGATTTAAGTCTTCTTTCACAGTAAACACACTTGCTGTGTTTACCAATCCAGTGAGTCCTAAATCGACGGAGAAAAGAGTTGATGACCATTTTTCGAATTTCGCGCATACGGTTGAATGTTGACGTCAACACGTTCATTTTGTTCTGTGAAGTAGACCTGGTACTTATTCTGCAGACGATACTTGCGCAAAGTTGCTTGCGCGCAATCCCATAAATACCGATCTTGCTCTTCTGACAAGGGAAGCCTCATATTCTTATAATTAATAAAAAACATATTTTAAATTCGATAAAATTTTTTGAGAAATGCTTATTTTATTACAAATGTTTTTATCACCTTGGTTTTTTCAAGCAGTACATCAATAAATTTTTTTGCACCGGGCTGAAACAGAAAGTGTATTAGTTTATTTTAGTATATCTGTTTACTTTGATATGTACGTTCGGTTTCTAAACGTTTCTTACCGTAATCTTTTCGTATGCCACGAATTGGATATCGAGACGCGCTTGTTCGAGCTTATCCTGCCCCTCTTTATTTCCCTTCTCTCCTTCCATTTTCTCATCCTGTCTATCTTCCCTACTCGAGCCTGTTGCCACACCCATCGAAATATTGCTGTTTCCAAGTGGCAAGTTCGTTTGTCCATTCTGTTGTTTTCCGACTTGTTTTTCCAAGGCAGGCTCTTCTAAATCCTCCTCATGGCTCACTACCACTGCGACTAATTCTCCTTTTTCATACTGTTCAACTCTCTGTAAGGAATTCGTATGGTGTTCTGCTATCTCTATTCCCAATGTAATTTGGAACATCTAACGCCCTCATATGAGGTCTATTTGGTTGTGTAGGACCTGCTACATAAGACCCTTGATTTGAAGGAGCTTGTTGAGCAGTAAATGGCTGACTGGCTTGTGGGAAAGCTGGAAATTGCTGGACATTGCATGAAGGCAAGAAACAAGGATTATGACCACAGGCTCCCTGTGATTTGCACGGCACAATTCCCCCAGGATATATGAGTGGAGCAATAAATGGATTAGATGCTGTGAATCCTGTCCCGGGTTGGCCTGCTATATTATATTGAAGTGGTTCAGGAAAGGGTCTATTAAATCCCATAGGTGGGTTCCTGCTTTGACCTGCGCAACTTTGTTGCTGATAATGAATTTCAGCCTCAGCTGTAATACTTCTATAATTTGTCGGGCCTACTTGACGACTCCCTTGAGAGAGGTCTTCGTAACGTGGTAGAGGCTCAAAGGTGCTAGTTCCTACATTCCTTAGATGTTTGTCTCTTTGTTCTGTGGAGTGAGCATCTGTGACCCCACTCGTTCTCTGATTCAGCCCATGTCTACAAGAATAATCCTCAATAATTTGCCTTGGTTGCTTACTAATCTCTATTTCCGGTACCCTGTAGGGACTGTTACCCACCTGTCTTGTTTGCCCGGCTTCACTAACTCTAATCTGATCCAACCTTTGGATATACTCATCAACCTGCCTGCTCTGCCTTTAAAATGAACTGCCACTTAAAATTGGTGGAGCCGCAATACCCGCTGTTGGGATGATAACTCGAGAAGGTCCTCTGTGCGAGGTGAAGGTGCCTCAATGTGACGCTGTCTATTATTCCAGTGTAATAACTGTCTTTCCTGTTGCCTATTGCTCTCTAGCCTAGACCATTCTTCGCGAAACCGGTTAGGACTCGGAGACCTTGACTCACTAACTCCTAGGCCGGCTGACCTTTGAATATAGGCACTGAACCCTTGGATCTGTTGCAGTTCTCTTGCTAGCTGTCTGGCTTGATCAAACCCAGAAGGTGCATGAGGAGTTTCTGTTTGGTTATTCCCCCTATTTCTGACATTTGCTCGTGGAACAACCGTTGAAGCCGTGGAGGGAGTCGCCCTAGCTACAGGAAAAGTAGGACCCGTTGGTGACCTCTCCTCCTGTCTGTTTTCTTGAATATTCTCTCCACTACCACGTAACCTTCTAAGCCTAGCTATCATGGCTCGCTCCTGTTCTGTAATCTCTTCTTCCAAATTATTAACTGAATTCGTAGGAAGACTAGAAGATGGCATGCTATCTCTCCCAGCCATAGTTCTCCCTGACTGTTCCCTCAAGGAACGTGTAGCTGACCCTTCTCTGCTAAACTTTGGAAACCAGGAAGGAGATGTGCTGGAGTCCAGATACGACTCTGCCTTCTCCCCCGTATATATCCTTGCAGGTTTTACTGGCTTTGCTAAAGTAACCCGCAATAGATAAGGAAAATGAAATTATTTATAAAAGTACTGCACCTTTGTACCGGCTATATGTAAGTATTCACAGATCCTAGCAATAGCTATAAGTTCTGGTGACAGATCCCTGTGACACTTTCTCCAGTCAGTACAATTGACTAAGCAAGGAAGCTTGGATGCTAGGTGAATGAGCTGAAATAAAGGAATTCCCCTGGCTCTAGCTTCCTCTATGTCGCACTCCACCTTATGAATCCCCAGGAAGAAAAACGTTGTAGTTATAAATCTGAATTTACCGTCGTGTCCCGGGTTTATGTTACCATTAATCAGTGAATAACTTCGATGCTTCATGTACCAAGGTTAATGAACTATGCTGAACTACAGTTAATATTTTATGAGCATGAACAAACACAATATTTTATTCAGTGTAGTTAATCCTAACTTCGTGTAAATTGACTTCATTCATTAGCAACGTAATGTAATTTAGGCTTCTCTTCTCATTCCACAAGAGTGAACCAAAATCTGGATAGCTAAAGAAGGACTCAATTTAATTGCACTTTAAAAGTAAACCAATATTTATTTATTTATTTATTAATACAACCACCAGTGCCCTCATCCGAGGTCATTATACTGGTGGACAGATTACATAATAGTGGTATAAGTAAATTAAGAGTAGTTTGTTACAGCTAAATTATAATAAGTAATTGGCATAATTAATTTTTGTTAAAAGTAGTGTTGTTATTTCTTAAATCCTTTCCTACACATAGTCGTAGCAATATTACCTTAATATTGTCGACACCTTCCTTGAAGTTTACTGATCCCCAATCAACTGTGACATGTCTTGCGCAAACTTGTGCTAAGGTGACTTCGAAGCTCCCAGTTTTTGGATTCGGGCGCCAAGTGTTCATCTATAAAGACAAAGCCCGAGTTATTAATTTCCCTGTTTTTTTATCAAAGTGCACAATTGGGTTCACACTGACACAAGGATGACCGGAAAATTAATGTGTTATTGACTAATAACTAATGACTTGTGTGACGTAAGTAATGCCTGAGTTCCACAAAATTGTATCTATTTAACTATCAAATCAATTTATTTTTAATAGTACATGAATGGAATTCCATATGAATCGATAATTGTAAGTAACGCCGAAATGAAATCTAGGCTACCTTTAATATCCCCTTGAATCCTAGACCAGTCGGGGTCACCAAAAAAGGCCTCGGCCTCAGTACAGATGAACCTGATCTGGCTAATATCTACTTCTGGATCAAACTCCTGAGCCTCCCAAGGAATCATTAACCGCCTCTCAACTACCTGTCTTAATGTGACTTCGTACCCACCGGTGAGAAGAGAAGGTTTCCACTGTCTCATCTACCAATGATAATGGAAAATCAGAACATGATAAGTGCTTACCTTAAGTATATATTTAATTTCAAACTAATAAATAATTAATTACTACGCTTCTTTATAAAGAATCCTGGTGCTTTTGAAATTTACTGGTTAATACTAGCTTCTAGGTACACTGCTCTAAGCCTACTACCCGTATTCTATGCTATACGAACCTGTCTTCTATCAAAGCAGGTGTTACCCGCTTATTAAAAAAATGATACTCAAAACTACAGGATTTACCCGTCTATTGAAGTATCACACTGTCTATGCCGTGTCTCTAATATAAACTTACAAATTAATATTAACATCGAATTTACTTAACGTTTTAACAATTGCTGCTATTTTGAAATACACTGCACCTCATTTACTCGCATTGCTTGTACATGACAAGATTCTCACACACTCAATACTGAAAACCCCCAAATATTTATATATCAAAAGAAAATACTATTAACTCAATTCAGTTGAACTAATGTATTGAATTTCCATTTCTGCTACTATTTATTTCTGAAAGTGTATGAAAATAACCGAAAATCTCAAGTTACCCACGTAAATTGTTTTTCTCAACTTACCCCAGAACTGAAAAAGATAAGTCTTCATAGCTCTCTGAATTCCAGGTCCACCAAATTTAATTAAATTGTTTAAGCAGGGATGCCATATGTAGTGGCGTCCTGCTAAATCTAACTACTATTATTACAAATAATAGATAATAGCTAACAATTTTAGTAGTAAGTCTACTTGTACTAAAGAAGTTTGGATTTTCTAGGTCCATCGAATTCAGATAAATTTAACCTGAATAGTTTGCAGGGATGCCATATGTAGTGGCGTCCTGCTCAACCTAACTGCTATTTTTCTTACTAATTATAAACACTAGCTTATAATTTTAGTAGTAAATCTACCGATACTTAATAAATCTGGATTTTCTAGGTCCACCGAATTCAGATAAATCTAACCTGTATAGTTTGCAGAGATGCCCTATGTAGTGGCGTCCTGCTAAAACTATTATTTTTCTTACTAGTTATAAACAAAGGCTTATAATCTTAGTAGTAAACCTAACCGATACTTAATAAATCTGGATTTTCTAGGTCCACCGAATTCAGATAAATCTAACCTGAATAGTTTGCAG
>JAHZNG010004772.1:0-11924 GCA_027744375.1 Orchesellides sinensis
GCATGAAATACATAATCCTATATGGGTTAAAGAAAAGGAAAAGGATTGGTTAGACACAAACAAGTAAGATGAAAATGCACCCATACATACTTTTACATTACATATAAACATACTTAGGTACACATTAAATGTGCCACCATTTAATGTCATTGCCGATTTACAAACCGTAAGTACCTGTATGGCCTTTATGGTGTTTATAAATAAACTTATTTAAACTTGACTTAAAGTTGATTGCTTGCATTTAACTTTTTGAACCATCACATTTAAAATGTTTTTCTATGGACGCACCTATAATCGACCTAAGGTTGGACATTAAACAAATAATTAGTTTGTATACTACAAGGTTTATTGAAAATATTGACATTACCAGTTATTGTTAGACTAATACACAAGTAAGAGTACGACACGACGCTACACGTGTACGTAAGTATACCAGATCAGACGACAGATCTTGAAAGCGACAATCCAACACCCAAGGTGCCGACTAGATTGCCAGACTCACCTCGTTTCCTCAAGTTAAAACAACATCTACGAAACTTTCAGTTTGCAATAAGTTCGCATCAGCTAGTTAGATGTCGACTTGGCTCACGATAATACAAATGTGACAAAAATGTGATTTTGGTTAAGAATTTTTTCTTAGCTGCTTTCTTTTTCACAAAGGGCATTATCATAATATAGGATGTTTGACACAGTATGAGTTAGAGAATTTTATGCAAGTCGAAGAGTGAAAGTAATATTAAAGACATAAAATATTACATTCTCTAATGAAAAGAAAAACGCTGAGAAAAGCCTAGTGTGAGAGATAAGAAATATAGTTTTTTCATACTACATCTGAATTATAAAATACTTTTGTATGAGTTCATATAAAGGTTAATTTAATCTAATCTAATGGAGTTGATTGCTTAAAATGGCAAATACAATAATTATAGTAAAAGCTGCTCTATGTGAATTATCGAAATATTTAACCTTCGCTGTTAATCTATGTTTATAAAACTACTTAATGCTTTGTTATTTACTAGGCGCATTATTGTTAGTGATTTGTGAGTTATCAAATTACCATTCACAATAACATCTTATTCTATCTGTTCACTGTGAAACTATTAAATCAGATGTTGAATGACTCACAATAAAAATCAACGCTAATGCATAATCAGCTTAGTTTAGTTTATAGTCCATGCTTCAAAATAGCAGCACAAAATTGCTTGTATGCAAAAATATCTTGATTATATGATATAATATTAAGGAAACCTTGTTGTTGGGACCGAAGGTAGGATTTTAGTTTTTACGAAACTAAGAATCCTTAAAAGTTGACAAGGTAGTACTTTTTTTTAAACATGGACTTACTGATTCCATAAATGTGCATAACTTAATTACTGATTTAGATACATTTTTACACTGTAACTCAAATACAAATTACTGATCAAGTATTAGTGTTTTTCTGCTACTACCCTTTTAGGAGTTTTGTTACCGTATATTGGTTATTAGAAACGCATACGTTACAAAGTTAAGCCAAATTGGTAAGAAGACATTGCAAATGTATCTGGGTATATTAGGTATGCAAGGTGTCTTAATTCTGGCTTACTCATTAGCATATATATTACCACCCAAAATACACCTACATTTGCATTTCCCGACGCGTATTTATGTAAGATGTTCTGGTATTTTGTTTGTTCACCGTATAGATTGCAAATCCTGCGTGGATTAGATTGTGGGCGAAAGCAATAATAATTTAAGCATTTGTAGTTGATACCAGGTGCGACGACCTGAAACTTGAAACAATTACTGAACAAGAAAAAGGGCAAAAGGAAAACTTTTTCATGAACACCATTTTATTCAATTTTTAAAGATAGCTGTTAACTTTTTCGGACTTTGGCCATATTCAGTTACTATTGTCTTTCGATTGTCAAATATGTACTGTCTGCATGGGCATTGGCCACTATCTTCAGATTCAAATCTTCAAAGAAATACATAGCTGCAAATTGGAAAGGGCGCCTTAAAAATAAAGTTTAATGCTACTTCAACGTTTGACAATTACCAAAATATAGAAAAATTCATGGAAATAAATGTTAACTCTGTGCATGCAATTCAGCTACCACCATACAGCATTAATATTAATGTCTCATCAACCCGGTTCTCAGGACTAAAACGATAGTCAAGAGTTCCGTTTTTGAGGGTGTAAGTTGCACGTGATTTTTGTGTGAGCATAAATAAATAGTTATACAAATGTAATTTACTTCAAAAGCCAAGTTAACTTATGTCAGACCCCTACTCATAGTTTATAATCACAGTCGAACAAGCAAGGCACACCAGTTCTCACACGTTGTGCATTGCCGAAAGAACAAAACTTCTACCATGCACATTTCATTCAGTACTTTTTGGAAACATAATTACGATCAAAAGATATTTTGCGAAAGAAAGATGCAACTTCACATGCTTTAGATTTTATGAATAAAACATACATACAAAAATATCTAACTTTTATCTTATAGAGAGAAATATAAAGATTTTACAACTAAATAAGAAGGGAACACGCTGGAAAGTCAAACACCAAAATTCGTGGGTGTGTAGGAGTTTGTAATTTTGCTTCATTTACAATCATACAAGATATTGGTATGCAAGTGTGGCTGCCCAAAGCAAATTTACACATTGCTTACAGTTTCGAAAGTTATCTTCTGGAAATTGCGTTTAGCTTCAAGAGATGATATGGAGACATGCTTGGTTACAAAGAACTGTCGAATCTATTTTAACCTATCTTTTGGATCCGTTGGACCATGCTGTTCTCAGGAATCCGATCAAACGACTTTAGTAAATGTGTTCATCAGAATAAGCTTAGTGCTAATTGTTTTTGGAATTAAAATATGATACTGCACATACATTAATTCGTCTACAGCATGACTTCGCAAGTGGGTCCTGACCAGGCGAAAGTAAAACTAACATCTGCATTGCTGATGTTGATATGAAGTGTTCGTACAAATGCTACATGTTGATGAAAGCAATTCTGTCTTTTCTTGAATTGGATTGCTAGTTTCTATTGGAATTTAGCTATGCATATTTAATTTAATTATAATGTACAGCTAATTGCCAACAATGCCCGTATTTGCCAATGTTAACTTCAGGATGATTTAGAATGTCATATGTAACAATTTTATTGTACTGTTACTATATTTTAACATGTATGCAAAATCATTAGTACACTGATAAATTGGATGAACCATGCATGAATTTTTTTTATCCAATACATTGACTCCACTTCCTGATGTGAATCCTAGTAATAGTGGTGGAATCATAAAACTTGAAGTGATTTGAAGCTATTACGGTCTACTTTGCAGTTTTAAGCTTCATGGTTTTTACCTTGTTGAAATTGATTTCGATTTGCCCGTACAGCATGTGAACTTTCAATTCAGGTTGATCTTTTTTATGGAATTTTTTAATGAAGAACTTTTCCAGAACATTATTATGGCCTTAAACATTTAAACAAACGTATTACCCTTAGATTATGCTCTGAAACGAGGTCATTGTAGGCTATGTACTATTCACACACATATATTTACAGGAACAATGAAAAAGGGCACATGTTTATAGGTAACTACATCTCAGAATGCTTGAACTTTGCATAAAATCAGGAAACATCATTTTAATTACACTTTAATTACATTTTACTTAAATTAAATTAATTGGTTGGATTCATTTGTTGTATGGTTAAACATGTACAATTTTTTTGGATTATTGTAAGGAATTAGCATCATTTTCTGATGACTGGCTTTTACATAATGGAAAATTTAGTACCTACCTGTGTACTTAAAACAGTACATCAGAGAGGACTACTGGCACAGCACAGCGAATAAATAATCTTGCTACGGATAAAAGGGAAATCTTGGTATTTATGAATATTGTTGAGTAATTTGGCGTGAATGCAAGTTTGTTCGTTTGAATTGCATAAAAAAGCTTCTACAAAGGATAAACTTGCATATGAACGTAAAATGGTATATTTTTAAATATAAAGGATAATTGTGTATGTTAATTAGATTATCATTCCCCATCCAACTCGTGAAAAGCATTCACGTGTATTATTAGTCCCTTCTAGCTTAAATTTAGTTTATGCATCAATATCAAAGTGTAATGTGTTTTATGCATACAATTGGGAGCAGGATAGCGCTATTATTTAAGCCGTCTGATAACATAATACTTCATATTGTTTCTCCAAAAATGACTTCATTGTTCTTTGACAGCTCATCATTAGAGCATGTTGTTGTCTAGCTCTTCGTTTTTAGCAAAATAATTCTAAATCAAGACGATATAACAAATTGGGGCAACCTATCGATTTAAACCAAACCAAATGCAGTTAGTTAGTTATGGTTAGTGTTATTTTAATATATAATTTTGCATTTAGGTTCAGTTATATAAACAACCCAACGTATACAGCACAAACTAAAGTATATAAAGTGGAGCAGATTCCGGACTAAAGATGTGGAGGAAAACACATTTGGGAGAAAGCTTGGTTTTCCTACATCCTAATTAAATTGGAGAAAGTAAACGTGATTTGGCTGTTATATTCAAAGCACTAATACACAACTACGTATATGTCTACTACAGAACACAGTGTAACTCTGAAACTTTTCAGTTATGGGATAATAAAACTTTAAAAATTTGATCATTAAGTGTCAATGAAACGAGAAGGATCATAACAGTATTGTGAGAAACGAATGTGTATGTCACTCATTGCAAAGGAATCCCTGTTAAGTTGGCAATAAATCTGCATGCACCGTTGTAAAATTAATTTCACTTTAACATTTCGTGCAGCAACGTTTTGGTAAGTGATTCGCTGTGATTCTATACATTGTTTTTATGGCAATTGACCCAGAATACATCCTGATGAATTTAGGAATTGTTTGTATCTTTTAGCGTATGCATGCTTTGTTTTATTAAGCTCATCTCATCAAGTCAAATGTAAATCAGTTGCCAATTACTATCATATTAGTTCCGTTCTTGAATTAACAAACCATTGAAAAAAGTGCAATACTTAGAATTACGCAATCAAGTTTTGCAGCATGTTTCAATTCTTGTGCACAAAGCGTTTTTTTTCATTATTCGTTAATTTTTATTTACTACTGTTACAAACATTAAGCTAGCAACTTTTCTTTGTCAGTTAGTTGCTTGTATGCATGTTCTTATAAAATATAAATTTGTACATGAGTTAGTCCGCATTCAGTCTAGTCTGGTTTTAAATTTTCAAATTTTAGTTGTCATAAATGAGACAAATATCAACCAAATTATTGTGCTAATGCACCCTAATCCTAATCTTTCAGGGGGAATTTTGTTTCACTTACAGTAAAATCCTCTTATTCTTTATAGCGTTGATAAACACTAATTATTGTTGCCAGTACCTAAATAAAGTTACAAATGTATTGCCAAACTAAAATATGTTGTGTCTCAGAAATCCTCACCTTGTTAATTGAGTGGGTTGATTATTTAGAATCCGCTACAAAATCATGCTATGCATGTAAGTAGTATGGATGAAGATAAGGATAGTATCTGTCGTACAATAAAAACTATCTTAAAGAAGCAATATTTTGCCAACTATGCTAGAGAAAAATGCGGAAGGTTGCAGAAGAATATATATATACATACCCATGTACAAGTAAGTACACATATTTAGTATAGTAACTCAGGATGTGAATCTGTTTTGTCAGACAATCTTGTAGCGATCTTCTTTTTTGTTGCTGTTAGGGTTTCGTTTTTTTAGTATTATCCAACCTATATATTCTTGTTGTTTTTGCTATGTTGAAAATAATATTTTTGAAACATTCTGCTTTCTAATGGTGTCTGGTAACTATATTTGAAGTAATAACCTTACCAAACAGTATCATGACGTTTTGGAGGAAAGCTAGGATTTTCAGGTGTGAAGGCCGGTAGCAACTATTTGACATATAATAACCACACGGTTTTTTGTGTAGTTCTTATGTTTAATATATGTTATATTGATGGATAAAAGTATTTATAGGCAGAAAGCTCCACACTGTAGAATAATTTAAATTTTCATGTATGTGGATATATTAAAACACGAACTATTTGCTAGTATTAGTGGTACAATAATAATTCTAAATAAAAATAAATGTCATGAATAAAGTGTTTAGTAGGCTGAAGTGGGTGAAAGATCAAATCACAGTCTTTTTCCTTTTATATGACGACAATGAAATCAGTTGCCTTTGCTAGTATTCGATATTAATGGGACACATGATCGTATTCACCAAGGCTAGATGCGGGATGAAATAACCAAAGCAATTGAATCGACTCAAATTCCTTTTTACCGATTTTACCCACAGTTTACCCCACTGGACTTTACATTTACATAATCAACCGTTAAATCAAGTTAAACCTACTTCTGCTATTCTCATCTCATGCTATTCTTTATGCTTATCCAGGAGAAAACAGCTATCACAAAAACCCTAGCACCGCTTTTAAATAACGTGACACTTATATATTATGCATGTGAATAGACAGACAACATTTTCCGACAGGATGCATACACTTAGGTATGTATGTACCATTTTTACCACAAATTTACTTTTTAAAATCCTTAATTCTGATATTCTTCGTGTAAGCAGAGGATAGTATTAACATTTCTCTCCAGGAATTTCACGTGACAGGAAAACAGAATTTTTGAGTGGGTAATATTTGGAAATAAAGTGGGAGTAATTGTCCACTCAGTGTGTTGAAGAATATCCTTAGCGTTGTAATTATCTTGCGATTGGATTCCTCTATTATGTATAATTGTCAGCAAAATAGCATTATATTTATCAATTATAGAATAGACATCACCAATATGCAACACGCGTGTCATTTAAATGATTATTTTAAATAAAAAGTATATCACAGAGTATGTTAAAATAAAAATCTGGCAGTATACTGAATACACGTTTATCATTCAGCCAAAAACAATACTATAGCAAGAAACACAATATAGTAATTTATATACAAATATTTTTAAATGCCCTTGATTTTGAAAAGGTCGAAATCAACAAATTTGATTAACAAATTCAAAATTCCATTGTTGAGAGGGTCAGTACAAAGTGATAAATGGACACGACATTAGTCTCTCACATAGCTTTGTAGGTTTATGTTACATTGCATATGTACATCAAATTTAAAGAAGCCAGGGCATTTAATGTAAAAAGCTTTTATAATCTTCAGAATTTAAAGTTTAGACCTCAACCTCACATTGAAGCTAATGTGAAATTCAAGCGCTGTGTTTGTGTGTTTTTATTAAATGTTGGAATTTTGTAGAAAGGGAAATCGGTCGTTTCCACATCAAATACATTCCAAATTTCAGCTAAATTTCCACAAAAATGTACATATGTACCTAATTGGAAGCCTATTACAAAACTAACACTGTATCAATAAGTTACTACAGATTATTATGCATGTCTTTCTAACCTACCTACCTTGTCTCTATATTTTTAGTATCAAGGTTACCTATGTATATATAATACAATAGTCGTGTGAATATAACTTTATGCACTAAATGCTCAACAAACAGTCACGTTGATGCTTGTTTTTGCTGAGGAGACGAGATATGCTGGTAGCATGTGCTTTGTTTTCTTACTATTAGTACAATTTGCGAGCACGTTGATCTCCATGCTTTCACATGCAACAATACTGTGAAAACGTACCTAAAAGTTAAACTCTCAAAGAGTCTCAAAACAAATTTCTGCTCGTTAAGTTCACGATGAGTTAATAATTAGTTTGGTTTAACTGATGCTTTTGATAATGAACTTATTGAACACGACCATTTGTTTACTATATCAGTATTACAACTTTTTAACAAATAGTTCCGATGGTTTCTTCAAACTTTCTTCATTTTATTCCTTATGTGTTAAGCAAGTACGCACAGAGGTACATAAGCCCGGTTCTATATTAAAGCCATTTCTATTTCGCAATACAAGAAAGTATAGTGAAAGTATTACATTGATCTATATTATTGATCTATATTGATCTAGTAGATATTTATGTACCTATTTATACGCTTTGATTGAAGAAATGTGTGTTTACTCACTTTTGTTGCAAATTAATTAACAAAATGGGAAAGTCATTTGAGCTTCCTCTTATGAAATGATGAACCACCGCACGCGCCTTGCAAGGTGATTTAAAAAGAATCAGTCTTTTTGCATAAAGGTGGGTTAGATTTAAATTTAATCATAAATTACAAGGTAATCTAATCCAGTCGATGACATAGTATTAATTCAGTCTATAGTATTTTGACGTAAATATAAATGCATTATTTAATCAACTTTTCTTGATTAAATTTGCATGTAATAAAGCTTTTGTTATATTGTGTATTTATAACACACATAGGTAATTATAAAACAAACATCTGAATGATATTATAGCGTATACGTATACAACACAAAGTTAAAATTTGATGGCTACTAGTCTAATAATGAACCCTACGTTAACTTTTGTTTTATAGCTAACTCCCACAGCAGTTACAAACGAATAAAAGTTTATCAGGAAATTAGAATTTGGTTTTCAAATTACTGATGTAGGATATTTGCAGTTGACTTTTGTTACTATATGGTCAAAATGTGCATGGAATTACCAGAATATTTGTCATGAATGAAATACATAGCACACAATATCATAATGTTACCTTCAACAAGTTTCGCCTTTTCGGGAGCAAGTCTGTAAAATGGAAAAGATGCGACAAAAACTTCTTTGCACAATTGTAAGCTATGAAGCATTACATCGTAGGAGCAATACAAGGTGAAAGTGTAGGTTTTTACCAATTGCAAAGGTAGGATGGAAGGAGATGAAAGAAGAAAGGAGTATAAATACAGAGTCTCAAAGCTTTCTCCACAACTCAATCAGGTTAGTTGCTGTCGAAGTGACATCAAGTTCTTTTGAGCTGTCGTTGTGAATTTATAGCTGGATATTCATGTTTTGGGAATCTTTTAGTAAATCTTTCCCAGTACTTTGAGGTCCAAGTCAATAAGCCCATATAACAGTTTCATAACTTGTATTAAATCTTCAAAATCCAAAAATTATTTGAAAATGGCCAATTTTCGAAGAATTAATTTCATTAAGTTTATGTATTTTTGCGGTAAGATAGGAAATCTTATTTTTATTTGATTCAATGTGGTTTTCAGGACAAAGTAATAATATTTATAACTGCGTATTTTCAGGTATGTGTACAACATTCTTAGCTGAAGTAAGTGATTGCAGACCTGCGAATGTACCTGGATCAACTACTCAGACAAGAGTGACTCATTTTACGTTCTTTGCAAAAATTGCCAACCCTTGTGAAATAGCTCCTGCACCTGAGGCTCCCCAAGTATTTTCTCAAGTACAAACATTTACAACCTCACCAGCTTCAACTGTTTCGACAACCAAAACACAAATAGACTTTTATGAAACATTGCTAACCGAGCTAGACTTGACTTTGGGGAAATTGCGACTTCTGGAGTCTGCAGATCCGGTAATTTAAGTGATAATGGTGTACATTTTAACTTAGCTGCAATCATCCCTCATAAAACCATTAAATTTTCATTAAAAATTACAGAGCTTGCCAGAGTGTAATGGAATCTCATTGGATTCCCTTCCTGGAACGCCAATGCTGGATAATATGAACGTGAGTAGTTGTTACTATTATATAAACTTTGTATCCATAAAATTGTGACATGAAATCAACAATTAATAACAATTGATAATAACCTATATATGTTGGTATTGTAGGAAGCAGAGACAATAAAGCAAACTTACCAAACCGGAATCTACTTAACAACTCACCTTCATCTTATGGCATTAGACAGACAATTGACAGTTACAGGCAACAATGTCATTCCTGATGATCAGCTACAGGAAAATGTTCCATCTTGGAGATTTCTCAGATGCGGAAACGAATCCGAGTCATTCCCCAACAGTTTGCAGGAAGTAACAAGCCAAATGGAAAACATTCTTTGCACAATACTTACAAGTGCTACGGACGAACAAAGAGCATCCTTTCGGGAACCATTTAATCGACTAGGAAGCACAGTACTCTATCGGTATCATACGTCATGCTCCACATTGCAAACTCGGGACTGCCTCGTCGTAAGGGAAGCAAAACAGGCACTCACCTTGATTCAACGAAAATTTACTCAGCTAATTGCGGACAAGAATGCAAGTGCTGTTGGGATAGGTGGTGACTCTGCAAATGACGATATGGACAATTCGTTGTAAAGCCACAAAAGTTTTTAAAATATTTCTAGAACGTTTACGGCTCGATTCTTTTTATTGTTATAAGTAGTCCAGACTAGGAAGGAACGTTATGTATTTTAGCTGTTTTCCATTACTAAGCATCGAATTTTTTGTGCGAATTGGAAATTTGAAACAATAGCATATTTAAAACGATGATACTACTCTACTAAACGCTGCATAAGTTTACAAACCTCAAATACACATTGTTGCTTAAAACGCTTACGTTATATTTTTTACAGAAATCATAATTTTATGAACAGACCAAATGAACATCTACCGAAAATTAAAGATACGTATCAAATCACAGGTGATGTGGTTCTAACTTTTAAACATACGACCAGTGAAATTAAATGAAATTGCTAAATTTCTTGTTAGGACATTTACAAATAATGAGTTGGATAGACACCTTATGAAATTGCTGCATCTATCTAACAACTTTGAACAAAACAACTAACAACTTGTTAGCTTTGTGATGTAAATCATTATATAAACTACTTATGTATTAGAAAATAGTTACAAATAAAAGTACTTGAAGTAAAACGAAAATGAACCATCTAAATACCTATAATTCTTATAAACTTGGCATGAACAATAATTGTACATCTATGTATATTATGTGCATAGCCTTACTAAAACATTTATAGAAACAAACGATACGAATGATCATTCTGTTAAGTTAATTTTATCAGAAGGAAAGCGTAAAATAGACTGCAACAGTTATTGCGGATATGGTTATAGTTTGACCTAAAGACTTTATCTTGTCACGTCACCCCGATTACATTCGCATTTTTCAGACAGAATACAGACGTAAGATCCTATACAGACTATCATACGTCATACAAGCACTTAGGAAGTATCAAAAGTTATTGCAATTACTCTGTATATGCGATGAGAAATGAAACGTGATAAAGCATAAAATATAAATAACATAAATCGCAAGGTATTCCATAATCAGAATAATCTGTTCCATAGCCTACCCCAATATAGGATAAAGAAAACACGTGCAGAAATTTTCGTAACAAATTGAACTTTTGGAAACACCTGCCAGAATAAAGGGAATCGCTATATTTCCATCAATTTAATGTCGCACGCAACAAAACTTGACAAATATCAAAGAAATGTGGAACACAACTTCCAACTTGAGATGTTAGATGTTAAAACGTATAAGATTTCACAGACTACGATAAATTCGTATTTTCAATGAAGCCGCAACCAAAAGATGTACTTTCGAAGTTACTCGTTCTCATACAATTTTGATAACTCAAAATATACGAGTCAACCAAACCAAGCTTTAGGAAACACAATAATTTGAAAGATTGGTAGAACTACATATTATCTCTATACAAACTGTTATGGATAAACTGTATATAGACAATTGATACTGGTGCGAATGAAGTTTCTAAACAACTGAACTAAAGTACTGAACTTATTTTGGAGTTGTGAATAAAGCACGTAAACTTTTGAATTTTCTGTATACTTTCAACTTTTCCGATACAGTTTTATTTCGGTATTATTCATACATAAGTAATGTATTTTAAAGACTTGATATATTTTTTACAATATCATAGATATTCCCGTTATAAAATATTAACGCGTTTAACTTGAAGTAAAAAGCTGTAGTAACTTAAAATTGTAGATAAGGTTATACAATAGTGAATTCAATTCATTTGTTCCATAATTTAAAACTTTTA
>JAHZNG010004773.1:0-14910 GCA_027744375.1 Orchesellides sinensis
GTGTACAAAATCTGTTGTTCTTGTTCTCCCATCCCTATCAAATTTGTCAGATTGTATGGTCTGAAATGAATATGGGATGGTGACAGAGAATTGGACTAATGGATGTTACCAACTTGACATAATACGTATTGTATGTATGTATATGTGCTGACAAAGGTGGATTAATATGGATTTGAATAGCATTGGAATTTATATGTTTGCTGACATAGAATCCGAGTAAAAAGTTATGTGCTCATTTTGTGTGTGCTGCCGAGTGTGTGTGGTTTGGTGAGTCTTTAGGGAGTGAACAAGTACATTATAAAGTTTTGAATTAACAAAAGACTCACCATGCAGAACTACTGCTCGTAACATGCATAAAGAGACCTTTCACAGTCCCTCCAGAGTTTCATAAAGTTGGTGTGAGTATGGAAGAGAAAGCTATATGTGTGGCATACATGCAGGCAACTTAATAACAATCAAAATAATTGGGATTTTCATTCAGACTCTGAATACAAAATTTGTGTATGAAAAAAAGCAACAAGCTGAGAGATAGAGAGAAGTTGGATGAAATTGCGTTATAATGACATGCCATTACACCGACACGTTTTAAGATTAGTTTGGTAAATGTAGTCAATTTCGTGAGGAGGATGGAGTTTTCACAGATAAAATATTATTAGCTGGAAAGTCATCTAAGCATAAAAGAGTATTGAAGCATATATTAAATAACAAAATGGCTAATGGCACACCTAGCATCATCTCATATGTCATCACTCTTTTGCAGTAATAAAATGTGCAACTGTTTTATTACCAGACACACAATAAATACATAAGGAGGGAAAAGGCTGGGAGGGTAAATATATATATTAAAATGCTAAAAACTTCTTACTTCTTTTCTCTTGATCTCCTTTTAGCCTCAGGTGAGTCAAACTATCATTACAAGTCTGTTACTGTATGTATATAAGTCACCAAGACGTAAGCGGAAAAACAAGTTTTATTTTTGTCATATTTGCTCTCTCGCCACAGAAACCACAACGGAAATGTATATTAAAGGTGTATTATACCTTAAAACCGAGAGGAATATTATAAATGATGGAAAATGCAACTTTTTTAGGGGACCGGGATATAGAGACACTAAACTCCACTTGCAACTTATGCCCTTTCTTTTGTAATAGGTTTATTATATGTATGTGATGGCGGATTGTTTGACGGAACAAGAATAAAAATAACTGGGTTGGGTATGAGGGAAGCACACAAGTTACACTTAACTTTTAGTGGAACCTAGACTAGTTCGTTTAGGACATCACCGTCTTACTCAAAAATGCTTCTTTCCAGTTGGCCAGGTCTGAGCAAGGCGACCCAAGTGCCGGAGGCTGTTTTTTGTTGGACCCACTTTATTTTAGTACAAGAAGTATCCACTCAATTTTCACTGGGTAGTTGACCGACTTTTTCTAAGATACCCGAAGAAGTTTCACTTTTTTGCTTTTTTTAAAAATAGACATACCTGACAAGGATTGTCACAGGGTTTTCCCTAGCTAAGCAAAAAATTGTCGCAGCCAAAAAAAAGCTTGCTTGTCACAATAGAAAGACAACCGAGCGTTAATCCCAATTACAGACAAGATTTGACACGTACAGAGATGATGATGACAGGGGAGGTGACAGGTACTCAAGAAATTAGCTTGCAATATGTGTAATGGATTGGTAAGGTTTTCCTTGTGGTAAACCAATATTGCTCAACGGCTCAACAGACAGTTTTCACAAAACTGGAAATGGTGAATCCTGGAGAAAAACGGCTAGTGTTCTGCACTGTGAACAATGCAGTACTAAACCGAGATCCACCAGTGAGCCAATCTTTTTGTGTGCTTTTTTACTGGAGAGTATGAATGCCGTGGAATGGTGTAAGAGCTGGAGTGATATGGAGGGAAAGGATGGAGGAAAGAGTTTGCTGGAAAGACTAGACTGTTTCCTGGAACCTGCATTAGCAAATGTACAGCTATAAAATATCATGTATTCGTGGTATGAGTGCTGGATAAATGCGGGTAACTTTGATTCTTGTTCTGAATGAATTTATCACATAGTTTTGAGTTTACTTGTGTAATTTAGTTTAGTATTTTTCGAATTTAATTTAAAAAATAAGATAGTTTAACCATATTACCAACAACATATATACTGTAATACATTTTACACGAGAAAAGAGCGAAAGATCAAAACAAGCATGACATATTTGAAATTCCGTGAGGAGGTGTGTGCACACTTAAAAACAATATTATTGTTGTTTTTTAGAGTTTAAACAGCCATTTTTTGGCGAATGCAATAACCTGTGAAAAAAACTTGGATAATACGCCATATTATTATGGGAATGACGTTGTTGGCTTAAAACTCGTCTAAATACTAATATGGACATGTATAAACTAATCCTGAATGTTGTTGTAATGCAAACACTAAAAAAGCATAACGTTATAAAACGATACAATAATAATGTAGCAACTTACGCTATTATTATATTTGCATAAAAAAGAATGGCACAAGGTGACAGATGCGGATTATCATGGTATCACAACAAACAAGTAAATAAGTATCCACGAACAAGATTGGAATTACATAATCGCCCCCTCAATTTATTTTTCTTGTGTGAGTACGTCAGCCTGATCACAAAAGAAAATGACACCACCAACACGGTTGTCATCACTTATTACAAAACTAACTTCCAAGAAAACTCTTAATATATAATATTTTATCAAGTTCACGAAAAAAGTACCTAAAAAGTTGGTGAAGCCAACGGGCATACCTAAATTTGACACATTACTAAATAAAGTTGTTGACGCTTATTTTTATTTATTTTTGATATGTCCTACCCTCTCGAGAGAACTGTTTAAAGATAATAAATAATAAATACAAGGCACAACCTTTAAGTTCGCAACAATGATTCATGTGGGGTATAAAATGTATGATGTTGATTGTCAATGAAATCCAAATACCTATATGCAAAAGCAACACACATAAAATTTTTATGACTTCTTGTACTAACCTTTTCCTCCAGTTTTTTAAATGTTAAAAAATAAACATGCCCATCCTCTCCTCTTATCACAGATAACAAAAACAACTATGACAATGTTTATTTTTGTTTGTTTTCTTCGTACAGATAAAAATAACATAAACATAAAAGTAAAACGGGTTCACCTATCGAGAATGCGATTTGTGTGGTAAAATGATAAAGCAAATGGAGGATGATAGGCTAATTTTATTTTCAATTTGGTGATAGCTAAATTAATAAAGAGCCACAGCTTTAGGCAACGTTTTTATCTATAGGGAGAATTGTGACAGTGATTGAAACTCAGCCTGAGGATGGTTCTAAAATGAAATGACAGAATGTGCAATGCTTTTAGTGCAAAGCTCATCACCGGCTCTGATAAAAACATGTTTTAAATAGAATTGGTTGGATTTTGGCTTGTGCGTAAGTTTACTATGAACTTGTCATTTTAAATTGGGGTGGAGGATGAATATATATACTGCTTTATGGTTTTTACGGCGTCGGTAAGTCGGAATTGGAAAACGATAAAAAATGACGGTAGTATATTTACATAGGCAATGTATTAATTAACAGTTGTCTCAATCAGCTCTGTTAAAGAGTGCACTTTAAAACAGGCCAAAAACTGCATTGATTTTATTACTTACAATTTTGTGTTCTTTGCTTGGCTTGTATATAAAGAAGAGCCAGCTCATAAAACAGTCAGGGGAATGACACATAACATGACAATTCACTTTTTTACTCCTTTTTTCTAGATTGGAGATCTGTTTGAATGAAACTAAACGAAGGAAAAATGATGGTGAATTAAGGTGTGTGTAGTCTTCATCTGATTTATCCAATAAAACATATATGCACAGACATGTATTGTTGGTGGTTCGTTAAGGGTCGTTAAGAGAGAGAATATTATGGAATGTGTTTGGGTAGCCACCAAAAGCCTGCTAATAACCATAACTAAAAACAATAATGATAATGCAATGGTAAACGCTGATATTATTATGTGTATTATGATTATTGTTATTGTTATTGTTATTATTACCAACTGCATTTTTTACCCATAACATATTGGTCATTGGCCCTCCCTTGCACTACCATATTACTGCTGCATCTTGGTAAATGAGATGATTATTATTATTTGCCAATTCAGATTAGGCATTACACATTTACCATGTATAATATTACCATTATTATGGGACACACGATGGTCTCCTCCTTTAAATCTACATTTGACAAGATGAAATATTCACACCTTTCCTCTCCTGTCCCGTCAATAAGAGCCATTACAAAATGCACTTTTTTTATAAATTAGCAAAGGGTTTGTCCAACAGATCACAAATAATTAATCTAAATCACTTTTGTGCCTGTTAGCTTCTTCTTCTTATAAACACGCCAATGAAGTCGAGAGAATAAGTTGATGATGGTCAGATGCCCATCTCAAGTTCATTTTAAGTGACCATCATCGTCAAAAGTGTCAACACCCACTTTTTCCTTTATTTATTTCACTTTAATAATATAATTTGGACTGTGCACACACACATCATCTCTTTTACACATGCCAATACTAATATATTATTCTAATTTTCCACGTTCTCTGAGCATGAATGAATTTTTATTATTTTCTGGCACGAAAATTAGTTCAGTGTAATATAAATGGAGTGATGAAACAACTTGAAAAGAATTTTTGTTGGGATATATGATGAAAACGTATTTTGGAGCGGCACAAAACAAAACAGTCCAATAAACTTTTTGGCATTTGCCAAATCAAGCGTTTGTGTATACAACAATCAACATGTTGTGTATTTCTTCATTATTGATGCCATGCATTATTTAACAAGTTTTATATAGGCAATCACATTTTTGCTGGGCTGTCATCATCATCATCATGTCCATCATGATTGCCAGCAACAGTTAGTTTTTTATAAATTTTGTCCTTCCTCAAACTCCAACTATGTCATTTCTTTTATTAAACAAATACATATTAAACTACCTCTGTGTGAACAACCCACGCATACCTAATTACACATGCCTACCTACCTACAACCTTGTGCAAATTAGCGGAGGATATATTTGCATAACTATTTTAACAAAACAGTCTAATTACTCGTTTATCCCCAGTTATAAAAAGCCACAATCCCTTTCTTCCGTTGAAACATATATGTAAATACTAAATTCAATTGGGGAACACACATACCTCAATTTTTACTCTTTGTGACCTGACCTTTCATCATAAATTTGCATGCTTTCTTATGAAACTACATTTTTGTATTCAACTTGGCTTTGGTATGCATTACTCACGCTCTCATTTATTTGTTGGATGAATATTTTAAGGTTGTATCTGTATCTTGTATAAGACAAAAGAAATATTGTGGATGGATGTTACACAAGGATATATAATATATGTATTACACAAAAAGTTGTTCATCTTTTTCAAAGCATCTCAACGCTTATCTTATCTTATCACGTAGTTCCCTCTCTCTGATCTTTGCACAAAAAAGGAGACGAGTGTGGCTGTGGCAGTGTTGAGAATTTATTTAACAATTTTCTTCCAAGAGGTTAGTATACATTCCCAAAAGAAAAGTTTACACTGGAAAACCATATCATGTATAATGTATATATGTATGAGGGAGCAAGGTGAGAAAAAAAGCTTTTCACACTCTCACTCTCCAAACTTCTCCTCCCAACAAAATAAATCGCAAGAGGCTTCCATCATTTTTCCTTCTTCCTCTTCTCACCAAAACTTTTGTGCAACCCTTTGAGCACAGAACCCCACCGTAATATGATATACCTAAGCAGCGCAAAAACTAAAAGATGAAAGTTAACCTATGGATGTATAACTTGGATGGAGAGAGAGAGAGAGCAGGATATTTTTTTCAGCACACTTTTACAAAAAAAACGAACTTTTTTATATTTTCCCGATAAAAAATCACCTTCTCCAAAAGGAAACATGCCACACTTACTTTTTCTTGATGTTTATTAATGGGCCAGGATGAAAAAGTGGAGTTTTGTGTATCATCTCTCATCTCAGTGATCATGAAGCCAGACGTCTGTAGACCAAACAAAGCTAGAAGCCCTTTTTTCAGGTATGTTATGGATCCGTCTAATTATCATATGCAAAATAAGCTAACAATATGTCTATATGACCTACACCATCATCATCACAACCCTTTCACCGCCTTGTTTTCTTCGGGTTTAGAACTAAAAAGACGTAACAAAAGAGAAAGGTTTACTTCACCGTCCAAAAGAGACGACTATAGAGGTAATTAATCATTATGCGGAGAGTGACGATGAAATACGGCAGGGAAAATGAGACCAGATTGTTAAAAAAAAAGACCAGTTGGATAATGGCCTGTCTTGCAAGAGATGCGGTCTTGTTTTTAAAAAAATGTTGTATTATAATAGTGCAATAACAATAACGCTACAGATTTTATTCGTGTCTTTATCGTGTCCTTGCTCTTGTACTGTCGCCGATTTTTTTTGCCTTGTGTGGGTTTTCAGTATTGTCATACCATATAAAAAGGAGGATTTACATGGGAGCCGAAAGAGAGAGGAAACATGTAATAAAAAATGACGTAAGAACAAGACCAATCTAAATATTACACCGGTCCCAACCAATCATTTGGCTGGCACCGTAAAAAATCCATTAAAAACGTATATCATTTTCGCCGGGGTGTCAATACACTTTGAAGTTGTGTGCTGTGTGACATTTTTTAATGATTTTGCTTTGTCTTCTTGGGAAAAATGTATGGCGAGACTGAGGTAAAACGAAGACGCTTTACTTTTTAATGTAATCTGATGGATCACTGATAATATTGCCGCATATGGGAAAATATGTGTGTTTTATATAAGAAGACAAAGCTTTAATTTAAAGATTTTTTTTTGTAACTGCGCCCATCTACTAAAAAGTTAAATTGTTTGACAGATATTAATTATCGCGCTCCTCCAGGAAACCAATTTTTAATGGGATATAAATGGGAGCACTAGTTTTTTTGGAGTTGTGTGCATCTGATAAGATATGATTGGAGTGATTGCGAAACTAGTCAAGTTTGATAGTTATCCTACTCTTTATCTCAACTTGGTTGACCATCAGCATCATAAGAAGAAAAGAAGAATTATGTATAAAAACCAATGCATATTTATTTTGTATAATATAACATTTGACATTTTTTGTCTGACATGATAAATAGCTGAGCAACTGACAATGTCAGTGTCAATAAATTGTGATATTAGTCTGCGTAGGTACACACAAAAAATATAATTTATTTTAACATGACGAATGCATGAATACATCAGATAAATGCTTACTTCAATAAAGATGTCTATAAAGTATGACCCATACACAAAAAATATAGATTTAATGCAAATGGGCGGCAGTGGCCAGGCCTCCCTTCTTCACTGACCACAGAAATAACTGATGCACACACGTGGTCACCTCTGCTGTGATAATGTTTAAGGAAGTTATTGCATGCAATAAGAAACCAGGTGAGATGAGCTGAGTTAGGTGTAATTTATAGATATTTGTCAAAATTTGATACCAAAAATGGACACAAAAATACTGTCAAGCCAAAAGACAAAGGAATTTAAATGACGAGTATTTTATACTCATTCCTGATAAATTATTCAGTGCAGGAAGACTTTTGTTTGAAGTTTACCATCATCCATCAATTTTATTTAAAAAGAATACCTTTTGTTGGCAAATTGCAAGGAAATTATATATAGACTAATTTTTTATTACTATTCGTTTACTATCTCCACAGGTGAGTTCCGCTGGATGTCACATATACAAAAAAAAAGTAATTATAAGGAATAAATCCTTTCAAGACAAAAGGCATTTAACGGAACTGATGATGATCCCTAACTAGTCTGCTAGTTGATTCATATATGAAAAATGTCTAGTCGCCAGGTAAGTTCCGGTGTTAAAAGATTAATTGGTAATTTTTGTCGTCACCGGTGCCTATATCAATGCTCCACGCTCCATTCTGTTCTAATTCCGTATGAAGAAGCTTACACGCAGAGCTTCTTTTGTATTCAATGTCATTTCAAAACAACTTAAGAAAATTAGCTTAGGAAAGACTTTTCATTAGATGACGGCAAATATGCATTATGCTTGGCGATGATGTAGGTAAAGTAACTTATAAATAATGGACTTGATGGGATCACATAATCACAAACAAGTAAAATGCTTTTAAGGCTTACACACCTGCCACATAAATATAAATTCTCAAAGGAGCAGAAGAGTCACCGTGTATATATTATTTTCCCACGGTGAAGCAAAAAAGACTTAAAATATTAGCGTGAGCTGATGATGAGCGTTAGTCAAGCGGAAGGAGTGCTGCTGCTAAGTAGTCTGCTGATAAAAAAAAACTATATTCTGATGGTATACGTCAGTGTCCATCATTTAGTTAGATGGTATTATATGATTATTGGGAGAAATAAGGGAAATATGTGGGTATTCAAGCAGGAGAGTGATTTAAGCGTTGCCATTGCAAACATTTATTTCTTGTTAAAAAACTGATGAACTTGATACCGTTTTTTAAAACGAGGAATAATTTATGCGTTCTAATTTACTATAAGAAGACAAAGGGGCAAATCAGTCCAGAAGAAGAGTAGCAACTGAAGTAACCTAGTTTTCTTGAAGACACATGCACATTGTGTCGAAATTAAAAGTAACGGTGTATGTATGCTTATCGGAGATGGGGTGACAAAAAATGGAGTTGATGATGATGAGTGAGTAGGCTCAGTTGACAAATATATTACGCTCATCAATACAACAAATAGTTATCAAAAGGAGAAGAGGAAGCGAATAGGGTGGAATGACGTGGAGTGATGATGAGATGATGGTGGTGTACCTACGCATATAAGATATCAAATGACATGGAGGCACCATTTAATACGGTAGCTATAGGTACCTATATACATACAGTATGCAATTATAATGTAAAATGATTAGTTAGTATATGTTAAGTAAACAGTTTTTTGAGTAATTTATTTTTGAAATGGAAGGAATTTAATATAAAAATGTGTGTGTTATCTCACCGGTGTCTAATATGTCACCTGTCACTCATACACACATACAAAAGTTGATGACATGACATGTCAGTAGATATAACACATATATTAGACTGGTTTACAAGGGAGAATTATTTCAGTTTGAGTGACAGCTTACAACTTATAACGCTTTGAGAAGGATTTTATTTTATCTGTGAAAATGTATACAACTGTTTTTTACCGTGGAGTAGTAGTGGCGCAAGGTGCAAATAAATAATAATAGTGTAGGTACAACTAACTTCCTTCTTAAAACAAAAGTAGTGTTATTTTCATTCTGTTTTTTTATTTTGTGGCAGTAGGTTTTAAATTTGCATAGACGGAACAAACCAGATAAAAAATATTAGTATAAAAAAAAGTTGACAAATTTTTGTTTGTTGTATTTTCGCTTGAAGAATATTATAATGAGGTCTCTGGTGAGGTAAGTAAGGTGATGATGATCCCTTGTACAGATTTGTATTCAAGGGATTACACATTGTTAGACATTGATACAGACATGCAGCATGTATGATAATGAAGGAGTATACCAGAGAGATATTAGATATTATATATTTTTAATGAAAAAAAGAAGTTTTGCTTAAAGTCTGCATCATCATATATCGTGATATCATCATAATCATCATGTCATTATCAGCCACACTGGCAGAACGGTGGAGCAGTTAGCAAATGAGTCTCCCATATCAATATCACACATTGTTGCAATTAATCTTGTAATTTGAGAAGAAGAGTTATTGTGAATGAATGAATGAATAATATCTTTGGTTTAAGAAATAATGGGGGAACATATATACCACTTCCTGTTTGAATCCACTGATTTTGTGTACTAAATACTCAATCCGCATTTCTGTTTTTTCAATAATACTTTTGTTACAGTAAAACTGATAACGAAATGACATGGTGTGTGAGTGAGTAGGTAGATATATATTTTTTGTCATCGCATAAGCTATAATGCGCATTGTTACAGAAGAAAACATCATAATCATATCAGAAAGCTGAAGACAGGGAGTGAACACCATTATGAGCAAATTTTCCGATCAACACCATTGATTATAGAATGGAATTGTGTATGAAAAATGGTAAATTGTATATGGTGGCTAATCGTAATCGTGATCAGTATTAAAAAAATGTAGTAGCATGTCAAACTTGTTATAATATAAAGCGCATGTCAGGTCATACATAAAAAATCATGTTTTTACTTTTAAACTCTAAATTTATTACTGACAAATTGTGTGTGTAATCGTGATACACTTAAGAAGCTTTATACACTGTGGATTGCCTCATTTTTTTAAAGCAAATTGATTAAGTATATATGTAAGTTAGGTTATGTAGGTTGGTTGGTTTGGTTTCAGTGGTCAAGAAGAACTTTTGTTTAGAAGATCTGGAAAGTAGATAAAGGCGCAAAAAAATAGGTAAAGAAAATCGATGGGATTCTTACTGAAAAAACTTTTACTAAGGAAATATATTACACTAAATAATTGGTAGGGAGAGTTAAGAATGAAACAAGATGGGGATTTGATTGCTCGCACACACACAGGTCATTCTCAAATTAAAAGGTACAAAAGACTTAATGACATGTGGGTAAGGATATATAATGAGGTATTTCATTATTTTAAGACTTTTTTATATGGAAAATACCAGTGTAAAAGGCAAATTAAGATCCAATCAAGAATCCATTATAAAATTGTGCTCATTCATAAAAAAAATTGTGCCATTAGTGAAGAAGACACCATTTATTGAATGATTTTTTTACTGTGCTCTTGGTGAAATCTGAGTACAAGCCATGTTGTAAGTATTTTTAGAGGTGAACATGATTTTGGTATGTGCGGGGTACTTACTTAAGAAACTTTGTTCAATATGTGCAATGTTAATGTATGTATGAGTGAAACTGAGGCTGGCATTGTTTCGAAACTAATTAAAACTCGGCTGATGGAATATAAAGCTGGTGTTGAAAGTAAAATGCAAATTTTCATTTAAAAAGACAAAATTGCAAGTAAACGATAGTATGATAGTGATACATACATGTAAAGTATACATAATATGGTCTTTTTTGCGGTTGCATATTGCATGAATTAATTATTCTAATTCATTATTGACATTTTTCTATCTGGGAGGCTGTAGGGCATACACATGATATGATGTTCTTTTGTGTTTGCATTACAAGTTTTTATTTGTGCATATATATAAGATATCAAGATTGTGACACATACACCCATATCTAATATTACGGTATGTAAAATGTAAATATAGAAAATATTTTAGGTTGAATGTAAAAAGTATTAAATGTAATGTAGCCTTTGTTTGTCTACTAATTACTCGTAATTAAGCTCTTAATTCAAACACCTGTGTTTCCCAACCAAAAAAAAGTTTAATTAGTCTGTAATGCTCGTAATCATTTTCATTCTAAATAGTAATTAATAATAATAATAATATGTATTCATTACTCATCATGTTCTGTGTGGCATAGAGCGATATAGCTCATCACAATATTTATCAATTCTGATTTCTATTTTAACCGACGGCGAGGAGGAGAGCTGTTGTGGTGTACAGCCGAGATTTTTAATTACTACTCAAGAGTTTCTTTTTAAACCCCCTTTTTATTAATTCAGTCATTCTTACATTTATTGCTCATGTTATTCTTAATGTATGTTGTCGGTATTGCATTATATATATATTTGTAACTGTGATCTCTCTTGTTTTCCCTGTGTTACTCAATTTTTTCATGTTTTACAACAAAAACACACATTACAATTCATTCATTCATTAAGTTCATATAAAAACCGAGAGTTTTTTTTTATATATTCTTGAGTGGGATTGTATGGGTTAAGGGAAAAGAGTGTATCTGTATGCAAATTAATTAATGAACTAATTAATTAGATATAAGACTTATGCACATTTGCCAAATGTATAGCGTTGCGTCATATGTTGTAGGATATTTACAGTCGTAAAATAAAAGAATACTCCTCCACCTATCCTTCTCCTCCTACATTTGTATTGTAACATAGCCGGAGGAAATGCCATGGTTTGAGATAATATATTTTTTGTTTGATGCGATAATGTATGCAATGATAATCTCTTGTGTTGTGTAATTATTTGGTAAATAAAATACAATATTAGCCTAAACTAATTAGTGGTGCAATTAGGAGTAAGGGTAACTCATAAGCATACTTCGTCGTGGCTTGTTTTTAGGAGCATCTTACAAAACTGTGATAACTTCAAACTGACATGAAAAGTGCAAATGAGCTAAGGTAATGTTTGTTTATCTAATATACTAATTAGACTTATCATAACAAAAAATGCTAAAACTAGGCTCTGAAAATCGTCTCGTCACGATTATTCCGCATAATTTTGCTTTTGGGCTTGATAATAATTATTAAAAAATTTAGGTCACTGTGTGAGCACGGTTTTGAATAATATTGACAGTTCAGTTTTAGAATCTTAAAAATATCCATTACCATCTTATTTTTTAGCAACCAATATCCCTTTGCAAATTTCCCTGTAAAGTTTTCAATTTTCCATAAGAATAAAACATATACACGCCAAATATGCAAAAATCCTCATGACTCATTCATTCATACATTTTTATAAATGTACAAGCCCCCCGTTCAAAAAATTATTATTGCATCACACATTCCCAAAGAAATAGCTAAAAAAAAGAGCTTTAGCATTTTGTGCCTACGAATGCAAATCGGAACGTGATCTAAAAAAGTACCCCATAAAAAAGTTTCCTCGCAGACAAAACACCATCTAAAAGAATACTCTTCTCCCATTTTCATAAGGAAACCCAGAGATTTTTTTTTCTTGTTATGCTGAGCAAGCATGATTGCACGTGTGCAAATAATATTTTCTCGGATCATGGTCATTTCCTCCTCTTCACCTTTATGGCATATCTATACATACATATTTCACTGTATTTCATCAGAACCCCTAAAAAATTACTTTTATTCCAGAATACCCCTTTAGAATTCAAATTTTATGCAAATTTCTCTTTTTAGATACAAAAAGTATGCACACGTCTGGAAATGAAGCGTTTTCATAATAAATTATTATTTATTCTTACCCATTTCTATAACACCCAGGCATTTTCACGTGTTCAGCCCACGGGCGCATATTATCTCCTGTCTTGATTAAAACACACATGGTAATAATGACGACACAATATTTGTCCTTAAAAAACTTCTTCCAAACTTTTTCATGCACTCTGTAATTTTTTGGCTACTTCCGTTTCTCCCCGAATTTCTCACGCTTTTTCCATGTTTTTACTCAGCTCTTGTTTATATTGCATCTTTTACATTGTAATCAGCATATCCGCACATCACGTCACAAATAAACGCACACATATTTCTTTTTCAAATTTGTATCTGTTTAGGTATCCCCGTATTTTTTCTCACTTTGCCATAAATAATTCAAACTTGTTCTGTTTCAAGATTAGGAAAAACTGTACAAAGTTGTTTTTTATCAGTTTAAGAGCAATATCCGTTGTCACCTTTAAAATAAAACACTTTTTTATAGCTTATAACCAATGTCACTGTCCACCATTCTTAATATATAGTTATATATACAAGAAAAAGGTTAAGTTAAGATAAAAAACACTGTTTGTTTATTTTTTAGTATATAACTGCACTTACTCTTAGGATCACACGGCTACACTTCTCTTATAAGAGTAACACGGTTGCATAGAAGATGTGCAGAGTTTGTTCAGTGTAATTAGTCAAGTTAACTTTTTATCTCTATATTTTTTTTCAAACAATAAAGATAATTTCTTAAGAAAAAAAATATTCCTCTCTTTTTCTTTCTCTCTGCCAAAGTAAGAAGGAAAGTGTGAGCATAAATATTTACATACGCACACAAGAATAGTCCATAAAGATTATTTTTTAATGTGCTTTGTATTTACTATGTTCCTTTTGTTGGTTATTTTTTTCCTATAATTTGCAATTACAAGTTACACCTTCATAAAAACTAATGCACCTCCCTTTTAATTTATTGTTCCCTATTTATTTAAAAATTTACGTTAAAAATTATATACGAAGTAGCATACCTTATACAAAAAAAATCCGTGTTTTTTTATGTGTCTGTCCGTCGTAAAGGAAAAAAGATGTTAAGGGAAGTTGACAAGTGTTTGCACTATGACAATAATTATTATCAATAATAACTTGAGTGTCACTTTTATGATGACTACACAAGAGCTGTGATGATGAATCACAAAAATATTTTAGCCAGACAAGAAGAAAGCTATCAAAATAACTGCATACAAGCAGTAAAAACATTATTATCCAAAACAATAAAGTTTGTAGTTTTTTATAGCATTTTGCTACTTGACTACGTCACTCACATATGCATAAAATGTATGCTGTTGCTGTTGTCAATAATTGGTCTATAAAAATAAGAGCACTTAACGAAACATAACGTAATTATGATAATCACTCACACATGTTTTGTCGGACGTGGATGAAAATATTACTTCCAACCAATATATAGTTTCTACGGACGGACAACAAAAATGAGTTTAACTTGACATGACGCACACACTCACGTGTTTACTTTTCAAACCCCATTAAAAACTTTTTTGCTTATCAATGCAGTAGCAATTAAACTGATACTAAGATACCATCCACATATTATGGTCATTTCATATTCACATTGTATGCAAAACCAACATTGCACACAAAAGAAGTACAAAGTCTTAAGCTAAATACGATGATGACCCACACAACAATAGAAGCATTGCTATAAAAATGCCAATAAAAAGTGCATATCGATGATAATCAATAATTTAATATGGTTTGTTCACATTCAATTAAATTAACACATTTATAGATCAAATCACAGATACTGATTAACTGTATATTACAAATATATTCCTTTTTCCA
>JAHZNG010004774.1:0-12732 GCA_027744375.1 Orchesellides sinensis
TTGATTTGCTTACTGTTTTTTATTTAGCATAATGTTCACAGAAAATCGGGTGTAGGAAATGCCAACAATGATAGAAAATTTACACACCTAGTGTTGCTAAAGCTAATACTAAAGCTAGTACTACAGCTAGTACCAAAATTCATTAAGTCAGTGAGCACATAAATGCAAGGTTAACCTTAAAGATTTTCCATGGTCTATATATTAATACACACATAACGCATGGAAGTATAAAATAAAATTAATTTCTATAATGCACAGAAGAGAAATACATCTGAATATACAACAAACTTCAACAGTAACAGTTTTGAGTCACTTCAGGATCCTAACTTTTAGTCCAACATTTTGATAACCTTGCGACCACGACCTCGACCTCGACCGGCTTGGGACATCCCAGCTAGAGAGAATGGATTTGGAGGCTGCAAGAAGATATTTGTCTGTTCTGGAGCCTTTTGTTCTTCTGCAGGACCAGGATCATCATGAGAAGTTGCAGGTTTCTCCTTTGGGTTTTCAATCGGCTGCGAAAGATCTATGTTCATGTTCCTTCGCTTGTCTTCTTCATCCTTTTTAGCCTGCTTATGCTTCGCCAATAGAGTTTCCCTAGCTTTCTTTCGAAGAATCTCCTCTTTGTCCTCAGCAGCAGCTCGAAACTTGCCTATCGGAAAATCTTCATCGCCTTCCTGAAATTCAAATTACAAGACGAATGTAAACAACAAGCAATAACTGGCTGAAGTAAATTGAGAATCCCAAATAATCTTACTTTTCCATTGTCCAACGTGTGATACACTTCACTTTCGTTGAAATTATACTCCACTTCAGGTTCACAGCTGGAACCCGTAAAATATCGAGTGTTTTGGAACATTTCCCTGGTTAGTTCTTGGTGAACTTTCCGTGCAGCCTGTAGCCTTGCGAACTTTTGCTCCGTGCTCCGACCTAATCGTCACAATAACCAAAAAAATCAAAATCAAACAACCACAGAACCCGAAACAACACAACTACATATGAAAATGTTAATGCTTACCAATAAACTTCTGATCCCCCAAAAAGTAGGTCCATGTATACTCATACCACGGATCGTCCCTCTTCATCCCAACTGGGTCGACCGTTTTGGCAACAAGCTCATGCGTAAGTTCTTCTCCTTCTTCTTGAGCCAACTTCTCAATCCAATTAACTACCCGGGGGTCAATAAAGACTTCCTCTGGCAGCTCAAATTTTGGCACTTTACCTAGCGGATACTCAGCAATCAGATTATCCAAAAAGTCCCGGCAGGCTATTTCCCTTGCCACGACCTTCCTCGCGCTGTCGCACATACCTGTCAAATTACAAAAAAGCATTCTTTACTTTCAAATCCTCCCTGATAAAAGGTTACCTATCATAAACACAATTAACACAACCACCTACCTTTAATTGCCCCACAGGTAACAATACACCTCCACAAATGAAGAGGATTCCCTTTCTCCTCATCCACCAACCTCCCAATCTTTAACTCAATAATCATCCCCTTCTCCGCCAGAAATCCCACAGCCATATGCGGCAATATTGGACGAGGACCCTTCATCCGCTTACCATCCCTACCTCCCTCAAACCCTCCATTCGACTCCGCCTTCCTCTTAGGTCTTCCCGTTGACTTGTTATCATCGGAAATACCCCTATCCGCAATAATATCATCCAAGGAACTAGTCGCCGGGTTCAAGTTAAACTTAACTGACTTACTCCCCTGTCCACTCTCCTCTTCCCCTCTCCCCCCAGCCTTCCCACCTTCCTTCCTCCTGCCTGAAATCGGCAGCTCACTCTCTTCCTCCCCCACCCTACCTCCAGTCTTATACTTGGGCGGTTTAAGAATTCCCCTGGCCTCCACCACCTCATCCAAACTCTTATACACATCCTCCGACTGATACTCCCTTCCCCCCTTCGTACTCAGCCCACCCAGCGTCCTCCTCGTCTCCACATCATAATCAATTCGTAACATTTCTTCCTCCTCCTCGCTTAGTATCTCCATCTTCACGTCCCCGTCCTCATCTTCCTCACCTTGGTCCACACCACACGACTTCACCTCCCCCTTATGAGCTTGTATATACTCATCCAACGACATCTCAAAAGGCGACTTGTCTGCCAGAGCTCAAGAGTCATATCGGATGATGCCGAACCCTCCATCTTTCACTCCAAAACCCCTTTCAAAAAAATATCTCCCTTTTTTATGTTAACTTTACACCACTCCTCTTCTATTTCACTCGTCGATGATAACAACTTATTTAAATTCGTCGACGCAATATATTTTTCAGCCAAAAAATTCAAAGACAAACTACTCAACCCTATTTCCCCATCAACACACCACAAATTACTAAATTTATCCGTTGCCTTTTAACTTGTGCACTTATTTTATTGTGCATGTGCTTTGCTTTCTTTCTCTATCTCTACTACTGCTTAGCACATGCACCTTGGTGCCGGCTCCTGTCTTCCTCCGCTGCTAATAATAATGCTAATGCATTTATATATGATGGAGGAGTGTAGCGTATGATCGTCAATGTCAATACATGTTGAGTGCATGTATGCATTTTTCTTGGCATTCCAATCCAACAAGTTGCTATTTCCTTACATCGGAAAAATAGCAATAGTGCACGTTTTGCTATGTTAGCTGTGTGCAGAGTTGTGACGTAGTGGTAGGATAGGTAGTCTTCTAGTGCATAATATGCTGTGCACTTATGGTAATCATGCTATCAAATCAATGCACCTTTGATGACAACTAGTTTGAAAATCAAAGGCCCGTGAATGCAATAAAACAATGCGAGTAAACCTATAATCTTGTTGTTAGCTTCAAATTTTTAAAATTTAGAACTAATTTTTACTGCGATCGTGCATATGTGTATATTAAATGTAATTAAATTTATTATGTACATGAGCCCGTTTTGCCCATATAAATACATTCTCTCCCCTGAGTACTGGTGTTCTGCTTTGCTTACAATTCATTATCTCAACCAATCAAAATTATTAATCGAATTATTTTAAATATATAATTTTTTCAAAGAGCTTCTTGGCGATTTTGTGTGAAACGTAACAAATAGAATCAGAAAATACTTAATTCCGCACCCCCTTCTCAATTTACTAAATAACTACTTTTAAATTAACTGTACTTTTATTTAATACAGACTGCTGGGTGTAGATGGCATACAATGCGCATGCTGAGTAGCTGTAGCAAATAAAACGTAAACCGTACTTGTATCGCAAAAGGATGGAAACTGAGAAAATGCTACTGAGTACAAAATGTTCAAAATAATAGTCTATCGGAATTTGGATTAATCTTTATGCTATTATTTTAATCAGCTTTATGACCACAGGCGACCGTTAACTTACGGGTCTGTAAGTTTCTTGCTACGTATTAATGACAGACAGACAAGACAGACAAACACAACGCTTTAGGAAACTGCATAGCCTAGCTGTAGCATAGGTAACAAACTAGTTTGAGTTGCATAATACTCCTTGCATCCTACCAACCCAAACCAATCACCAATGCTTGTGTGTGCTTTTGAGGAAGGTACCTTTCACGGTTCTTTCTTCTACAAGAGCACCGAGCGGGTTGCAAAACAAAAGCATAAAAGTAGCATACCTATTTCTTGCCATGTGCGCATGTCTTTATTGCCTCTTTCTGCAATCTTAATTGGGAAGGGCTAATCCTGCCAGTTCGATCCATGCTATGTAACAAAGGGATGTTAATTTAGATAGGACAGTATGACTTCATTCCTTCCTTCGCTATTCATTATGAATTTAGCTTGCTTTGAGGAATGACGTAAAGTTCTGCTTTGTTCATTAGCTTAATTGTTCGAGTATAGCCAAATTTTAATTTTTGTACGCTGTACGTTGCCACAACGTTTAGCCAAGGTAGTGGTTTACTAAATGTTACCCTATAATTAAACCTCCACCCCACCGCCCATTTTTATTACGAAATTGAAATCTTAACTTAAAGTAACCTGATCGTCATTTTTGTCTCTGCCTTTGAAATATAAGTTTGTTTGTCCCTGCCTGTCCGTTTTAATTGTTTAATTAGTTTTAAAGAGATGGTTATAATGTTCGAAAATGACCGTATTCAAAGGAACTTTCTAGGAACTAATTTTTTAAGCTCGAAAATGTCGTGTCATATTTCAATTTTTTTGATAGAGATTGAAGGTAGTTAAAAGACTGTTTAATGTTTGGTTTTGTGATCTGTATCCGTATGGAATTTGCAGGAGGCTGCATCTGCGAAGTCAGCAGATGACAAAAGTGGAGGGTTCTGGAAAGGACGGAGGATCACTACGTGACGTGGTTAACGCTATTTAGAGTCATGGCGTACCCACGCCCAGAATCAGAGGTTGGGATGAGCATGGGCACAGTCCCTAAACCGAGTGGAGCGCTTGCCGGTGGGATCAACGATCTTATCGTTTGTACCTACGATGAGTCGCACTTGGTTTCGAGAGGGCGTTACAATGCTCATATTGAGGAGTGTCGGAGGGTTAGTAAGATTTGTATATGATAAATAATGTTATCATTGACTGAAATAGAGATAAGAATGGTTTTTAAGTAATGAATTTATGGGTGGTGTACAGGTTCACAGGGAGAAAAAGGAAGACCCTCATTTGCCCTCAGCCATGAAAGTGTGCCCCTTCAACCGGTCGCACCACGTACACGCTAGTGTCTTGGATAAGCATGTGGAATTGTGTGATGGGTACTTCAAGTTTCAGACGGAGAATCAAAAGAATCCTCCCTGTAAGTTTGTTATTTGTAGGTGGTACTAGTATTTGTCCGTATAATTTGCAATGTTAAATTAAAAGAGTATTTGAATATTGCAGCAATGGAAGTAGAGTATCCTAGATACGACTTGATCCCAAGTAACAACGCTGTCTCAGGAGCATTGCCCAAGTTTTATGACGCCAACAGCGTCCAAGACTGGTATGAAGAAGATGAGGGTGTCTCCTTAGACGAGATTAAAGAAGCATTACCTTTGGGTGATCCTGAGGAAGCCGGCATTGCCCGTGCAGCAGGATACGCTGAAGAGCAGGCTGCTTATGTGCAAGCTCACCCGTGTCAAAATGGGGATCCTCCTGATGACGAAAGTTTGGGGAGTCTGTAGGGGTAATGGTATCATATTTTTTAACATAATATATCCTCAAAGTCAACAATGTACCAAGTTTTTAGAAGTTTTTGTTATTGGTATGGAAGCCAAATTTGTTATTGATTTTTATATACGTTATTCCTTTATATACTTGTTCGGAAGGCGCTGTCTTAATTGAATTAAATTTCTAAATTCAATATAAATTCATTTCGTTTGTTTGAATTTTTGTCTTAATGGTTTATTTGCTCTTAGCAAAATCAGTCAGTTTCCTTATTGTAGAGGTATGCATTAAATATATTGAGTTCTGTTAGTTATTAAGTGAAACTGAAATCTAAACCTCTGCAAATGCAAATGTCGTTCGTTATAAACATATGTACATATATTTATAGGTAATGCATGATTTCCTTGATTAACCATAAAACCATACTATATAAGGCCAAAATTTTAGCAGGTACTTTGTCAACGGTTATCTTTGCCGAATTCTGTCTGTGTATGGTTTTTGTATCTTGTATCATAACAGAAACATACTATAATTTGAATTACAATGAAGCTACCTAAAGGTATCACTTGGATAGATCCCTTAGATAGTGAGTGATGTGGGGTGTCCAAGATATTTGTGATTCCTAAACGTCTATGCAAAGTGACAAATTCTGGTCCTGAGACATATTTTAGGGGCCTTGTGAAGTTTTATTTTTCGTTCACAGCAGTAGTCTGTACTACACTTTCTTGTTAGACTGTCCAAGGTATTAACAAGTAGGTATTCGGCAAGCTACAATAATATGCAAATTTTCTACGAACAACAACCTGAGGTTATGAACTTTGCTTCTAGCAATCGAATAAACTAACGCTGTCAGTCTGTAATATATTACACACCATGTAAGGAAGGTATATTTGAAGTTGTTAAGTAGGAATGCAGGTTCAATTTTGGTCTCAGTAAATTCATGGCAGTTCCATACAAGTTTTCACTTGGGGCAGACGCATTCCCGATTACTTTTGAATCTAATTTCTAAGTGGTAAATTGTCTGTTAATTGCTTTATACGTGTACGGCATGCCTGTTAAGTCGCGTTCATCATCTCCTCAGCAAGGTGACGGGCCACAGACTTTAAATTATTTAGACCCACGCATTAGAAAAAGAATGGGTAGTGTAGATAATCAGGAAAGTGCTGCGATAGCCAAGGGCTGTGCTGCTGTTCCAGACATGGACAGAAGCGCAGAAGGAGGTATTGGAAATCAACAGAATGAACCCGAGAAAAGCAACGGTACAACAGAATGGGACGATTCTTGCAGCATGGATAGCAAGCAAGTTGACATAAAGAGTAATAATTCCTTCTACTTCTATTAAAATTTTGTCCACGCCACATAATCTTAATTATATAAATATATAATATTGTTATGGCAAGTTTTATGTTTTTAAGTTTGTGATTGATTATTTTAAGTTAAATTTGAAGGTAACTCGACACTGGGGTTGAAGAAAGAGGACAAAAATGAACTGGCGTCATGGACAATGGAGCAAATAGAGGACTTCTTCGTAAATCATGGGTACCGGGAAGAGGTCGATTATGTAAAGCAGACAGTAAGTAAATTTTGCATAGCCTTCATTAAAAGCCGTAGAGTATAAAATGTGCGTAATATAAAGGGGCCAAAAATATAGTTAAAAAGTATGCAACTAACAACTAATACATCATATTCTACCAATGCAATTTACATATCTTGTGAATTTTTTGTAACAGGAACTTAAAGAGGATAAATTAAAGAGACAAGACGATGAATCGTTGGCACCTATGACAAATTTTTCTTTGAAAATGGGACTCCGTGTTCTCGAACTCATCAAGGTTCTTCGAAAGCTTTCAGAAACTTCAGCAAGTGCAAGCAGTAACAGTAATCAAAATTCATCATCATGGGGAAGGGATAACAGCAGCACAAGTTATAACAGCAATAGCAATGACGGAGCAGGCGGTTGGGGATCAGGAGGTGGAGGTGGTAGAAGTAGTTTTGGTGGAAACTCCAGCTTTGATTTTGGCTCTGGAGGGCGGGGTCGAGGAGGTGGAGGAGGTTTGTGTAATTTACTTGACTAACCGATTTAATAGTATTAAGAATCATATATAATATAACATGAAACTTATTTTTCAGGTGGAGGAAGAGCTTGTTTTAAATGCAACGAAACTGGTCATATTGCTCGCGAATGCCCCACCGGTGGCGGTGGTGGACGAGGAGGTGGAGGTGGTAGCAGAAATTGCTTTAAATGCAATGAACCTGGTCATATGGCTAGAGAATGTCCAAATGCCAGTTCAGGTGGAGGAATGGGCAGAGGTAATAAAATGTTATAAATCTATTAACTAATTTGAAACAAATCAGCAATCCTAATGTATGACTTTTCTTTTTCAATGTGTTACAGGTGACGGGGGTGGTAGCCGTTATAACAACAGGGATTCTGGAGGTGATTCAGGATTTTCCTCTAGCTGGGGAGGCAAGCACAGAAATGATGATGGCAATGATGGCGGTCCCTCTGCAAAACGCCCCCGACAAGGTGGAAACGACTGGAATTCGTCCGGTGGAAACTACCAGTCATTTGCTCCACCTCCTCCCGCCCCAGTTGAAGAGGAATCATGGGATTAAGATCGATAATTTAGTACGAATATATTTTTCTGCCAACTGTTAATTCTTGCTCTTATAGTGCGACATTCCCTACAATTTGAATTTGATGTATGTATGTGTACATTTGCGAGTTTTATAAGTTGTACATTGACGTTATTTTAGTTTGGTATAATTATATTTTTAATGTGATATTATTATTAAGTACAATTCCTGTAAGTCTTTGTAAAATAAAACTGCGTCTACGTTTGAACAAATGGGATGAAATTTATATGTTTGACATTTTATTAACAAAAAAGTATAAGATAAAAATTAGCAATTTTAGGAAATGCTTCTCCTTTTCATTTTAAAGAAAATATTTAACCTTACCCAGCCTGTGAAACCTGTTGTGGAGCAACATAAACCACCTTCACAGAAGGATATGAAAGACCAGGGCTCCTCGAAACTCGGGGTACATAGTAGGTGTTACCGTAGCTTGGTGTGATAGTAACCGTTGATTGTCCTGGATAGGTGCTGGCATACCCATTTGAAGCGATTGGAGTAATGTATCTTGTTGGTTGAACAACCTGTTGTCCATAGTTAACTACAGAGCTGTAAGACGGGAGCTGATATTGAGTAGCATACACTGGCTTCCCTGAACTAGTAATGGCTACTGGCTGATTGGAAGGAACAGGTGCATACTGCAATTTTTGATAATATTGTGGAACTGGTACAGGTACCTTCGCTGAATACACAGCAGTTTGCGGTACGGTTCCGTAGGTAGTGCTTGGATAGTTAGGCGTAGGTTTAGCCCTTTGGGAAGTCTCCGCTCCTTTTACCTCAGCCTCTGTATCTTGCACCTCAGCTTCCGTATCTTGCACCTTTGCTTTTGTATCTTGCACCTCAGCTTCCGTATCTTGCACCTCAGCTTCCGTATCTTGCACCTCAGCTTCCGTATCTTGCACCTCAGCTTCTGTATCTTGCACCTCAGCTTCTGTATCTTGCATCTCAGCTTCTGTATCTTGCACCTCAGCATCTGTATCTTGCACCTCAGCTTCTGTATCTTGCACCTCAGCTTCTGTATCTTGCACCTCAGCTTCTGTATCCTGCACCTCAACTTCCGTATCTTGAACCTGAGCATCCGAATCTTGAACCTTAGCATCCGTATCTTGAACCTCGGCTTCCTTATCTTGAACCTCGGCTTCCGTGTCTTGAACCTCGGCTTCCGTATCTTGAACCTCGGCTTCCGTGTCTTGAAGCTCAGCTGCCACTTCTTGTATCTCAGCCGCCGGTTCCTGTGCCCGAGCTTGCATTTCTTGTACCTTTACATTCGTTTCTTGAACTTCAGCTTTCGTTTCTTGGACCTCAGCTTTCGTTTCTTGGACCTCAGCTTTCGTTTCTTGGACCTCAGCTTTCGTTTCTTGGACCTCAGCTTTCGTTTCTTTGACCTCAGCTTTCGATTCTTTGACATCAGCTTTTGTTTCTTGGACCTTGGCTTTCGTTTCTTGGACCTCATCAGTTTTCGTTTCTTGTTCATTAACTTCCTGGCCCAAATTTAGGACTTTTTCCAATGTAGTCACGACAAGTTTCAACGGATTCGGATTGTGGTCAAAAAGGTTTACTTGGTCTTTAGAGGTCGATCTTGCACCTAATTGTTGCATGTTACGACTGCCGTGTCCCATGCCGCTATTTTGACTTCCACCACGAGCTCTTCCAGACGTGCCATAAGTGGTTGCCGTTGGCACGTAAGTATTTGGATAATACAAGGGAGTGGCCTGCAGGGTTTGTGCGTAAGAATATGCCTGCACATTTCGAAGTTGTTGAACCGGATCCACCAGTACTGCTTGATTACTGTTTTCACTGTCCAAATTTGCTCTGTACAGCATTCCATAATCTCCTCCAACACTGTCCACATTGCCAGGGTAAGAGTTGTAATGGTCAGACCAATAGTATGGCAAGTAATTTTGACTAAGCTGGTTGTTGGAATAATGTGGGTCTGGAATGCCTACAAATGTCATTTTTAAAATTTATAATTCCATATCTAAATGTTATTGTGGGAACTGAGGTGTCAATCGATAATCATTTTAATTTTTGCTTGAAATATAACAAGTAATGTTTTTTAATATACTTACCATAAGATGGTCCAGTTGGAATGTATACACTATCCATGCCATAATCTGCATCAGATATCCTGTCTGGAATCCACCGCCTAAAACAATTAAAATGAGTAATTAGTAAAACTGAAAAACTTTCTGCACTGAATATCCTCTATGAATACTCCAGACAATCTGCTGTATTATACACCTACTGTTAAGTTGTACCTTGTTCGTCTGTTCAATAATTAATTATATAATTTTATTTTTCAATGAAAATTTGCAATTACTAACCTTTCTCTTGGGAATCCATGAAGTTGTCCTAACTGAACTGTAAACAGCGCACAAGCTAAAATCCACGAACGTTTCATGACCAAAGCTTTTTTAAAAATTTATTGTTCAACAAATCTGCATGTAAATTTGTATAGCACTCTTTGTAATTTCTGTCCAATTTCTTATCTTGTCAAATACTTAAGCACGATAAATAGATCTACGTCAAGTTATAACTTAGGCTACTGCCGAAAACTGGTCGACTTCTGTTCTAGTGAGACTTTGAAAACAATCTGAAACTGAAAAAATTCAAAGATGTTTTCTTCGAACTTTAATACGCCTTTTGACCATGAGTTATTATGAATAAAATAATATATCAATGTCACTCGGTATCATTTAAATTCTTATATTTTATTTCTTCCGGTATCCATTCAATCACTTGGATGGAATACAGAAGTAGGTCAGAAAAAAGAGATGCTAAGGTATTTAATTTAGTGCTAGAATCTATATTATCATGCATATTTTAATTATATTTTATTTTCATTTATTAAATGCGTAGATGGTGAGCACGATGAGTCAGTTGGAATACAAGAGACGCATTCATATCGTTTGAAGATGATTAGGACATTTGTTTTCATTTTATATAATGTTTTGGTGCTTTAAAAATAGAAGAAGAATGCAAAAAGTCAAAGTATGAATGATAAGCTTCATACAGCACTTTTTGCAAGCGTTGCAATTTAAGACGTTCGACTAAGGACGTCATTTCACTGAGGTGCTATAACATCAGTTTCAGTCTACATTCTACACATAGCATCAATATCTCTGCATTTCATTGATAAAATACCTACATTACGTTTTAATCGACTTAGCCTCGTTTCCACGTGTCACTATTCAAAGCATATATTCATGCCTAAGCCACCAAATTGTTAAATGCCGTTTCACTTATAATTTATTAACTTGCAATTTAGCAAGTTACTAGGAACGTTAGCGGTGCCTGTCTGTCAGTCAGTTAGCCTGTCTGTCGGTCTGTCTATCACTGCTCTCCTGGGTGCAGTTTTCAACTTTTTCAAAAAATTCTTTTTGCAAAGGGTTTCCAATGCAAATGGTTTGGCTGAGTCGTGAAATGGGCACTAACGGTTACATTTTACCGTTAGTGACTGTTACGATTTCAAAATTTTTATATACCAGTATATATACGCATATGGCAAATATTCTATGATCGGTTTTTTGATAAAAATGACGATGCCGTAGTCAGATTTTGAAAAACTGTAACGGTGTACTAGTAACGGCCGTTTTTTCAAAAATCAGTTATTTGGCCAAAACTTCTGGAGTTTATTTTTGACATTCTGTTTTTGGCAAACGTAGTCTTTAACAAAGGAGCAACTAGAGTAAACAATGCTGTTTAAATGCCAAAATTTACCGTGTGACCATTACGATATCGAAACTTTGTATTTAAATATATGCATGCGGAACATGATTTAGGGTCCATTTATTATCAATAAGCCGAATCTGTTGTCATAATCGCCGATATCTGAATTAGGTTTTAAAAAACGGCATTTTTTGGGTTTCCTTGTAATAATTTTTGAATTGCTCCATTCTGAACACCAAATAGCAAAAGACAGACAGACAAATTAGTCTAAAGAGTCGCAAGTTCTCTATATCTTGCTTGCGGGTTTATTAACTTCCATGAGCTTTAGCGTTATATGGAAGTTAATGCCTTGAGTTTGGTGTCTGTCTGTCTGTATGTACGCACTCTAATTCATTTTCTGCCTTGCCGATTCACTTCAAACTTTGCACACACATAGCTCAGGTCAATATCTTCTATGGGATTTATTTTCAGACCCATAGGTCAAATAGGGTCTGAAATACGAGGTCAAAGGTCATAATGCTTTTTAAATAGCAATTTTTTATTGATGATTCTGATAGAGAATCATATTCTGGACATTTTTTATTGGCGTCGAACATACTCAGTAGCTCATGGAAGTTACAGTAACGCTTTACACGCGATAGCTTACATATTATTTCAGTTAAAGCCAAAAAGCCATGCATCCATTTTCATGCTCCAACTCGCCAGGTTTTTACTAACTGCAGCATTATATAGGTGGGAAATATAGGAAAATGCTACCAAATGATTAATCCCAGTGCATCGTGTAATATTTATGTATATACAAAATCCATATAGGGGAATTCATACCTTACTATTGATATATTGTAATGAATAATTTATAAAGGTTTCCGACGCAACATAACAGTTCATTGACCGCCTTATCAGATTTCTGTCATTTCATTATCTTTTTACGATCGACATCTTTTTATTAACTTGTGTGAGCTTTAGCGTTACATGGAAGCTAATGATTTGAGTTTGGTGTCTGTCTGTCTGTCCGTATATACGCACTTTAATTCGTTTTTTACTAGATGGATTCACTTCAAACTTGGCACACACATAGATTAGGCCAATCTCTTCTATGGGATTGATTTTCAGACCCATAGTTCAAATAGGACCTGAAATACGAGGTCAAAGGTCATAATGCTCTTTAAATAGCAATTTTTTTATTGATGATTCTGATTCAGAATCATATTCTGGTCATTTTTATTGACGTCTAACATGCTCATTAGCTCATGGAAGTTAATTATCGCTTGTATACTCTGTTTCCATATTATTAACTTGCGATTTAGCAAGTTCCTAAGAACTATAGCGGCGTCTATCTGTCGGTCTG